>JBBPBX010013039.1:40342-53078 GCA_038048925.1 Garcialebias charrua
ATGGCCCACATCAAAGCTACCATCAACATCAACGAGGACCCACAATAGCATGCAGAGCGCAAGAATCGATCAACAGAGGATGCCATCTCCTCTGTGTTCCACACTGCTTTCACCCACATGGAGCAGAAGGAGGAGGCTGCACAGCTGCAGAGAGAAAAGCTTTGCAGAGAGTGGTGAAGGCTGCACAGAAGTCTGTTGGAGTCAGTCTTCCCACTATCACAGACATTTACACCTCCAGATGTAGGAGGATTTAAGGGTTCAATGATTTTTATTGTCATTCACATCACATGTGGCACATAAGGTGGAACGACACTATGTACACAGGGTCCCAGTTAGATCCAACAAAAATACAAATTGTAAAGAAAAACATTAGTAAGATCCGAGTAATGAAGAATATATGTACTACATTCCCTAAACTAAGAATACACAATACTGTAGTACCAAAACAATGTGCCAAAACAACAGTAGCATGAACATGAGTCTGTGTGAGCAGATGAGGACTAATGAACACAGCAAAATGAAATAATCAGCAGCATGAGGTCAGCATCATGGATGGTCAGCAGCACATATCAACAACCATGTGGCATTACAGTGATTTGTTTTTCCACAGTGTTTTTCACAGGAAGAGAGCCACCTGCATCACGAAGGACCCCACTCACCCAGCACACACACTTTTTGCCCCAATCCCCTCAGGCAGAAGGTTGAGGAGCATTAAGTGCAGAACCACTGGACTGAGGAACAGCTTCTACCCAGAGGCTGTTAGACTCATGAATATCTAACCAGGATAATCACTGTGGGGGAAAAATCACTGTAATGCCACTTTAATTGGTGTTATATGTCTTATCTGTGCTGCTGAATATCCATGCTGCTGATCTCATGCTGCTGTATTCATTCATTCACATCCATCTACTCACACAGACTCATGTTCGTGCTGCTGTTGTTTTGCCGTATTGTTTTACATTATTAGTATTTAACTTATATACAGTATTAAATCATTTTGTGACCGTTTGCCGTTCATTTAGAGTACATCTTAGTTTATATCTTAGATCCTTATACAGTATACTGTTTATTTTTACACTTTATATGTTTGCTATTGTTGGGTGTATTTCATTCCACCTCATGTACCCAATGTGGTAAGAACGACAAAAAAAAACTACTTGAACTTATAAATTACTATCTTAAATACAGGCTGTGATTAACTAACAACCCCTGCCTGGAAAATAATAATGCAAGAAAAGAATGCAGAGACCTTCGCAGATGCTCAGATGTCTCTCCTCAGAGTATGAATCCCTCACAAACCGAGATCACAAGGACTCTTTTGTGGTTGGCTCTGAAAGCTAATCAAGTGATGCATGTGATCCCCGAGGGAGAGCTGCTGATCCAAAATCAAAAAGGAGGAAACTGAGGAGGTGAGTGTTGTATTCCTCAATGCAAGCTTGAAAACGTTCAAATAAAAGATAATGGAAGCACAAGACATCATCTGCTTAACCAGACGTTCGCAAACATCAAGTGTAAGGGCATGCTGTAAAACAGAGCCACACAGGTGACTTTGGGCACAGTTGTAGGCGAACCAACTCCAAAGCCCCCAGCTCAGGTTCCTTCATGACAAGATGTCAGGACTGAAAAAGTCCTTCAAGTATTACTTCCATCACTTTATGACTTCAGTGGTTGAGGTCAACGACACCCTACCAGTGTTGAAGTGCAACCCTAGTGAGCACTATAGTGCAGCATACAAAATACTTCATTAATAGTCAATTAACTAGTCAATTAGTAAAACTTAAAATGCTCATTAACTTAGTAGCTAAACATTTTTTTTATTTTACCCTGATGCATGCTCAATAATCCAGGTAGAAAAATCTAAAAAAGCTAAGTCTGGTCCTCTGGACATAAAAAAAAAATAAAAAATAAAATAAATAAATAAATAAATTGTAGAAATGTTTTGTCTTTCGTCTGAAAGACTTCCTCAGTCTGAGATGCTGTATTCAGATCAGTCTTATAAATAGCTGGTTGATCCACTGGTTGATCCACTGTGAGAGGGTGCTATTTATAAGACAGAGCTGAATACAGCAGCTCAGACTGAGGAAGTCTTTCGGACGAAGACGAAACGTTTCTACAATTTTTTTTTTTTGAATGTCTAGAGTACCAGACTTAGCTTTTTTAGATTTTTTTATTTTACTACTAAGGCTAGAAGCAAAAAAGTTTATTCAATAACTAGTATGGCTAAAATATTTACTATACTGGTGAAGATTCTCAGTCATCCAGGACATGATAAAATAAAATAAAAAGGTGTTCTGTATTGAACGCCCTTTATTTTATTTTTTAAAATATTTACTAGTTACAGAAAAAAAAAAAATCACATTGAAAATTGTGCCAAATTTTGGCCTTACTAGTTAACTAGTAGAGCCTAAAATGATCAATTGACTAACCAAAGCTTATTTAATTTTAATAGTTAATAAGTGCATTTACATTTTTTTATTTATTTTATTCATTCTTTGAATAACTCAAATTTTCCACTGATTGACAATGCAGCTAGTTTTGAAGTTTCTAGTCAATTAGTAAATTCCCCAAATATTTAATTGACTAGTTAAAGCTTATTTTTTATCTGACTTGTGAAACTAAAAACGTCTGCTTGATAAAGGGTACAACTTAAATTCTTAATAAATTATCCATCCATCCATCCATCCATCCATCCATCCATCCATCCATCCATCATCTTCCACTTATTCTGAAGTCGCTTCGTGGGAGCAGCAGCTTGAAGAGGGAGGTCCAGACTTCTCTTTCCACATCACCTCTTCCAGCTCTTCTGGGAGGATTCCAAGGTGTTCCCAGGCCAACAGAGAGACATAGTCTCTCCAGCGTGTTCTCGGTCTTCCCCGGGGTCTCCTTCCAGTTGGACATTCCCCAAGCACCTCCCTGGGGAGGCACCCAGTTGGCATCCTCACCAGATGCTCAAACCACCTCAACTGGCTCCTCTCGATGTGGAGGAGCAGCGGTTCTACTCTGAGTCTCTTCCAGATAACTGAACTTCTCACCCTATCTCTAAGTGAGAGTCCAGCTACCCTAAGGAGGAAACTCATTTCAACCTCCTGTGTCTACAATCTCGTTCTTTCAGTCACTACCCAAAGTTTGTGGCCATAGGTGAGGGTAGGAATGTAGACCGACCAGTAAACAGAGGGATTGGCCTTACAGCTCAGCTCTCTCTTCACCACAAGTTCAGTTTTACTAGCATACTAGTTCAGTTCAAAATGTGCACTGTTGCCCTGTGTATATGGCAGATCATTAGTGTATTTATGCTTGTCTATGTTTCCCTGTTCTGGCAGATCTAAAGGTTTCTAGTCATCTGCCATCACCCTTTTTGAACAAGAGAGAAATTCAAACTAAGTTAGTTTTTTTTAAAGTCAAGAACAATTTCCTCAATTTAAAATAAAAAAATAAAAAAAGAGGTTGTATGTTTCCAAGCTGATGAGCGCTACAAGAGCCTGAAAGCAACACAGAAGTGAGGTGAGACCTGCATGCTTGAAGGCTCATTTCGGAGAATAAATTTGAGAATTTAATCAACAGAGAAGTTCAGGCTGATGCTTTGTTTTTACGGCAGTACCATCTGGCGTGTTCACTTCAGGGGAGTTGATCAGTCAGACCTATTTCTAAGCATGCAGCCACTGCTGGAGCCTTCAGCAACAAGAAGAGTCTCAGGCAATAAAACCGACACACAAAAAAAGCATTACATTATTTGTCTAAAAGGTGATTTATTTCCCCATGTTGACTGTATATGAGCTCAACATGCTCTGAACTAATCTTATTCTTTTTGGAAAGTAGATCTGAAACGTGCACTCTCCGTTAAACTGAACCTCGTTTGAAAATCATCTCACGTCTTCGTGGTCAGTTGTTCTGTGCTCGGCCTCACGTGGTGAAAGTCATATGTCTGGAATCACAACACACATTCCTCACATACGTTAGAGCCTTAAAGTCCTGTAGTGTGGTTCAGAAAGAAGACGTTTTGTTATACCAGGGAAAGACAGATGGGTGAGGGGAGGTGAGAAGTGCAGTACTGCCAGGACATGCAGCTCAGTAATAAAAAGAAAGGGCAAATTGTATGTTTTCTCAATATGAAGTGAGAATGATGGAGTATTGTTGCATCCACAGGTTGCTTAGTGACAAGAACATAACCCTTCATCATGTTCGGAAAAAGACATGTCCCCAGGGGGTTGGACATTAATCAACTCATGCAGAAAATAGTTTCCTTTTTCTCTTCAGTACAAACTTGCTCTAATGGTCGCACTGTCCCTGAAAGAAAAAAAAAATTATCTGCTCAGTTTTTTTCCACTTTCAATTTCCTCTGATTTGAGCTACACAAAATAAGCTATTTTTGGTACGTCTAAGCAACAGATATCTCTAACTCTTGCAGAATAAAATAAAGGCTGTAGTTCTGACTTTTTGGCTTGGTTCAAATTGGCGCGCTTTTGTGTCAATTTTAGATTATCTGAAATTTTTACACCTATGCACATTTCAGTTTTGTTCAAACCAATATATATAAATTGTATTACAGAAATCCATCTACAGTACTTAAAAAAGTTTTGTGGTCTGAACTAGATGATGGTAGAGTCTCATTTACTTCAAAGAAGATGTTCAATACCAGCCTTATAAAGCAAAAAAAAAAAACTTATCTTGTTAGAAGACTTGCAGCCTAACAACATAATTTTAAAGAAATGTCAGCCTTAACAACAAAAAAAGGTTAAATCATGTCATCTGGACCAGTTTTGTTAAGTGAGAAACATTTCATCTCCCATACAGGAGGCTTCATCAGTCTGTGGCCTGCCAACCAGATCGCTTCCATAGGTAGCCTTCACTGCTGCTTCAAGCCTGAAATCACAGAAGTAGGCCTTTAACACATGCAACCTGATTTAAACCTCATTAGTTCACATTTACCGGTACTCCCTAGAGAGGATTTATTTATTACATCCACTTTTTTCTTTGTATTAATTCTCTTGTGCATGACTCTACCATTCTTGTGTGAGCACGCTCAAACAGTAGTTGAAAGAAACATCCATCCAACTATCACCTTTATCTGCTTCTTCCTTTTCGTGTCACGTGGCTCACTGGTGTTCATATCCAGCAGTCACTGTGCAAGAAGTGAGGACATCCTGGACAGGTCTCCAGTCCATTAAAAGGACACAACGAGACAAATGAGACAACCATTCACTCTCACTCACACCTAGAGACAATTTAGAGTTACCAATCAGTCGTTTAACATGCAGGTTTTTAGTCAGTGGGAGGAAACTGGAGCACCTGGAGAAAGCCCATGCATGCACGGAGAGAACATACAAACTCCACCAAACATCAAATCTTTATTATTACAATATTATTAGCAACATATTTAGGCATAAGCTCCACTACAGTATACCTTTGAAAGTCTGCCAGTGCCTGACAGCAACACATCAAGTGATGCTTCAAACTGGGCCTGTTTATCCAGCACATCCCACAGATACTCAACTGACTGGAGATCAGAGTCAGAGTCAGAGTCAGAGAGAATTTATTGTCATTTGCACCGCATGTAGTACATGTGTTGAAAACGAGATTATGTACACAGGGTCCCAGTTACATCCAACAACAAATGCAAGAGAAATACAATAATAACATCTAGGAGATCTGAAGAACTTGGGGAGAAGAGCAGTCTCAGAGTCTGATGATCATTTTGAGACCCCACTTAGCCTTGTTCACAACAAAACTGACTCACTATTTGTTCTTGACACCTTCCTATAGGAACCAGCGTGAACTTTGTCACCAATTTGAGCTACTACAGTGCTTTTATTACATCAGAAAACGCATGCCATGTTTCCAATGAACAAACATCAGTGAGCCTTGATGTTCTTCTTTTTAGATATTTATTAGGCCATGGCAACTGGAGAGACCACAAATATCCCAACTAAATTATATGATCCAAATGCCAAGACATAATATTGTCAAAGTAAGCAAAGCTTAGGATACATTTTTCTTTAAATTAACTCCAAGAAAATAAGAGTTAACTGCCTAATTTACCTTAAAACAGCGAGGTTCAAGCCAAGTTTATCGTCATTCACATACACGAGGTGGAACAAAATTATGTACCGGTACTCAAGGTCCCAATTACACCCAAAAGTAGCAAAAAATATAAAGTGTAAAATGAAACAGTACAGTAGTCACTCAGTACTTTACAGTTTGACTTTCGCGGACTCGCTCTATTGCAATTTTTTTTAAACAAGATGATGAGCCGCATGATCGACATGGAATTTTTATTTTAAATAAATTATTTTAAAATATTTAGCCCACAGCTTCCTCCTGTAGCATGTCAGGAACTCAGCTCTGCAGCAAAGTGGGCGTGGCCAAGAGCGCTGGTAGAGTGCAGCCGGAGGCAGAGAGCTGAGATCATGACATGCTGTGTCTTTTACAGCATTCATAGATTTTAGAAATGTGTTAGGGACATTGCAAGAGTGTGGGAAAGATTTAAAACACCTTTATATATACCTGTATATAAATACTAAAATAAACTACTACTTACAATCACAGTAAATACTAAAATAAACTACTACTTACTATTATTAGTACTACTACTACCTGTGAACTTAATTTCGTTCCATTTCGTGTACCGCATGAGATGGTAATAATAGTTTACTTGACCTTGAATTTGGACTACTGTATCCCTAACAAACAGATCACCTGACTGAAAATTGTTGGATTGTATACCTGGATTATTGAGCATGGACTTTGTTGGTTTTGAACCAGTTTGACACGATTGTCGACGAGGAAGCGGGCCGGCACTGGAGGAGGGGGCGTGCAATAGAGACCATCTTAGCACCAACATAACTGGTTTGTTCCACTTTGGAGTAAGCTGTTGGGGGAAGAATCAGTTTTGTGTTTTTTCCTTGACTGATGAAGCCTAAACTAGTACTAGTATTAAAATAAAACGGTGTGTACAATCACTATCCAACAATCTTTTAAACACTATCCACCTTTCTGTTCTTAGTTATTTGATTTTACTTGATTTTATCACTTGTTTTATTTTTTGTTCTTTGATCTTTGTTGCACTTTGTAGCACTTTGAGATTTTTATTGATGAAAAGTGCGTTATAAATTGAATTCATTATTATTATTATTGTTATTATTATTAAACATTCCAGCACAAAAAAACCTGTCCAGATGACCTGACTGAAAATTGTTGTACTGTATCCCTACTTTGTGTTTTTTTTCCCACTTTTTTTTTCCACTGTGTGGGGGCATGGTCCTAACCCCCTGCGACAAACGAGGGGCTACCGTGTATAAGGATCTAAGATATACGCTAAACACTAATAATGTAAAACAATACGGCATAACAGCAGCCCGAACATGAGCCTGTGTGAGTAGATTGGTATGAATGAATACAGCAGCATGAGATCAGCAGCATAGATAAAGTCATATTTCACCAATGAAAGTGACATTAAAGTGATTTTTTCCCACAGAGGTTATCCCAGTTAGGGATTCATGAGTCTAACACAGGGGTGTTCAGACTTTTTCAGCATGCGAGCTACTTTTGATATGATCAAGTTAAAGTGATCTACCTACTATAAGGCCCCGTTTACACGAAAACAACCTGTGGAAACATTAGTGATTTTTCAATATTTATCGGGGGTAATAAACCAAAAATACGCTGGTTTACAGGAAAAATGCTGTAGTTCATGTCAGTCGGGTTGCCAGATAAGAAATTATGAACTACTGTACAGTACTGTATAGTTCATAATCTCTCAGACCTGGTTTAAGAGAATGAGGGTTGTGAATGGCTGCCTTGTATGTCAATCAAGTGACAGGATGTTTGATAGGCTGACAATTATTTTTTTTGTCATGCTACGATCTACCAGTACTACCTCAGAGATCTACCAGTAGATCGCGATCTACCTAATGAGCACCCCTGGTCTAACAGCATCAGGGTAGAAGCTGTTCCTCAGTCTAGTGGTTCTACACTTAATGCTCCTCAACCTTCTGCCTGAGGGAAGAAGGCAAAAAGTGTGTGTGCTGGGTGAGTGGGGTCCTTCATGATGCAGGTGGCCCTCTTCCTGCATCTGGACGTGTAGATGTCTGTGATGGTGGGGAGGCCAACTCCAGGTGACAAGAAAATTGATGTTGTTTATTTCATCTGTCAGTGGTCATATTGTTATGGATGATCAGGCAAAATATCCTGTGGGGCTCCAGCACTGAACATCACAGCTTTAAAAGCACACACTCTAATGAGGACGTTTGGCAATGTTGTCCAGTGTTCCTCTCTGTGAATTAACATTATTCCTTTCTTTGAAATCATTTTCATTCCATTATTAATGTTGTTTAGCTTTTCATCAGTAAAAATAAGATGGATTCATTCCAGTTTATCCTTTAAAGTGGCCACTAACATAATATGAAACTTGGCAATCACTAGTCTTTTTTTTTTTTTGCAAACCAAATCTTCAAGAAATCGACACGATAAGCTGGACAAAGGTGACAGTCATGTTTAAGTTTCTGTAATCAACAAACAGAGTTTAAACACAGAGAAATTCACAGTAGTGTTTTTATTTAGACAATTTCTAATTTCTTGTGTCAAATAGAAAAACTAATTAGAACATTTAATTGCAGCTCTTTAATATTCATAGTCAGACAGTGATTCAATTAAAATGGTCATCAATCAAAACAAATTAAAAATAGCAACACTGGCTGAAAACTGGTGAAGCTGAAAATTAAAATGAGTGAATACAGAAAAAGTCAACAAAATTTGAACATGTGATGAACTCTGCTGGGAACATCGCAAATCACTTCAGCTATTGTGGGCAAAAATAAGTTGCATGTGCACATCATTTTTAATAGTTTACAGAAATAAACATGAATTTAGACCATTTAGGGATCAAATACTAATGTAGAAAAGAAAAACACAGATGAACAAATAAATTATATATTTCTTCATTTCATGCATTTTACAAATGATGACTGTTTAAGTTTGCATGTCTAATATTATCTGCTGTTGAGTTGTTAATGAGACGAAAATATTATTGCAACAACATCAACCTCAAGAGTCCATCATCAAATCTGATGGACTTTAGGTATTGACTAACTTTGAGCCTCAACGAGTCAATTTATTTACGTTTGTGAGGCTTGATGATTCTTCAACTTGTGTTCATAAATCCCTTTTAGCATGTTTGACCCTGAGCAGGATAAATATCCATCAAGACTGTATGATTTAAAGAGCTTCTGGGCTGTCAAAACCACTCACAAAAACTTACCGGTACACAAAAGGCAGCAGAGGCAAGAAAAAATGTGAAACTAGTTTAATTAACCTTTTATAATTAAATGAGAAACGTAAAATGCAGAGCCCCACCAACATCAGTGAAAGTGCTTTTAGAGAGTTGTTGTCTTAAAGAATAATATGTGTGTGTGTATACATTTATATATATGTATGTATGCATTGGACAGAGACATATTTGATCTTTTTCAATCTCCCTCAAAAGGAAATAAGAAACACTTCCTTTACTCTCCTTAGATTCTTGTGATTTATAAGCGTGATTAGAAAAATGAATCCCATTAAATTACTCAAATAAGCTCAGTGGTTTTGTGAAGTTTGCACAACACGTCCATTTATTCAGTCTTTTTATAGTTTGGCCTTGGCAGCATTGCACTCTACAACCCCAGCTGACAACATCTCGTCTATCTCTGATGATGTAAAGTCGTATTCCTGCAGGATCTCGACCGTGTGTTCACCGACAGCCGGATCGGAAGTGAGGCAAGGCTTGGCAGGAGTCCGAGACAGAACCGGAGCCGGTCGGGGGAACTCTTCTCCGCTGGAGTTCTTCATGAAAGAGCATCTTTCTTGGTTGTGAGGGTGTGAGCTCACCTGGTCAAAAGACAACACAGGTGTGACGCAGGCATCAGTCCCATCAAAAATCCTCGACCAGTCCGTCTGGGTCTTTGAGGCGAAACGCTCTGTGAAGATCCGCCTGAGCTCTGGCCAACCGCTGAAGCTCATCTGAGGAGGCAACTCTCCAGCGTCCAGCTCCAAGCCTGGGAGGGGAGCAAAACAATAAACTGATGCAAGCCAATAAAAAAGAAAGAAAAAAATGATTTGGAAAATGATGTAAAACACAGAAATATGAAAAAAATATCTGAAAGTAGAGATCACCACAAAAGTGTCTTTGTTTCAGTAGAAATGTTATGAACATTAAAGCTCAAAGCAATTTTACAATTCTGTAAATTCGGACAGATTTATTTGTGCTTTTTTAAAAATAATAATACCGGTGGTAATACATTTTAGTTATGTCCTTTTCAAAATACTGCACACACAGATCCATATAAAATCAAATGCAATAGCAAAAACTAAGCATACTGTTTGATCATTTATTTGATAATGTAATTATCCTATCATCATGTCATTAGTCAAATACTGTAAGCCACACAGAGATAATCCAAGAATATTTTTTTCAACCCAGTTTACTCCTAGCAAGGGGGCAGAGTTAACACACAGGCATACAAGGTGTTACATGACGCTCCAGTCCAAGGTCTGCCCACAGACAAAGAGTTAGGAAAAGCTTAAATACCCATTACCAGACAGAGACGAGGTCAAGACATGACCTCTGCTTCACAGATGTTGAAGGCGTCAGAGTTCATCAGTTATCAGACTCCTCTCTGAGTCGACAGAACGACTCTCCCGAGTTCACATGCATGATTCTATATTACTAATTTAACATTAGTAAGTGAAAACGTCCATGACCTTTACATAACATCCCTAATACTTATAGAAATAAAGGAATACAGTAGTATTTTGTTTATCACGGGGGATCTGTACTATGAAGTCCCACGATAAGTGAAAACCACGAAGTAGGAATTGTAGTACAAGTTGTAAGTACCGTATTTTCCAGCATATAAGCTGCATCTTTTTGCATAAATTTGCAAGTCCTACGACTTGTACACCGAAGCAACTAATATACTTTATTCCCCATATCCATAACGCAATTTTTGACTGACGCTTAAAATGTTAATTCATAGACGTGAACCAACATAACCAATTGCAGCTACTGTACTAGAGGGCCCACTAGGCTTTTATATGTTGTTCCTCTAACCCGCACCCCCCACATACACACACAAACATTCATGTAGAGACAACTGAGAAAAAACGTAGCACAAGTAAAATGCCCCCAAAAAGAAAATCCTATGTTGCAGATTACAAACTAGGTAATAAAAATATGCAGCCCAAGGCAATAAGCAAGCAGCAGAAAGAAAGTTTGTAAATGGGTCGAGTCCGTGCAGTCTGTCTGGGGGATTCAACCCGGCAGAAGGGATAGCCACATGGAGGTGGAGGATCCCCCCATCACGGGGAACATTCCCCACGTGTCTGGCTAGCTCCCATCAGGCACATTTCCTCCTCGGCAGTGCGCCACCCATCCATTCACCCATCCATCCATCCACCACCCACCCATCCATCGCGGTTACGGCTGTAAACTCTACAGCCTTCCTCTGCCGCCCGAGCTAGGAGGAAGTGGGCAGCGACGCGCGTGTTCCACGGCACCAGGAAGCAGTGAGGTGCAGGCAGAGGAAGGCTTCAGAGCTCACGACCGGAGCCTTCATCACAGCTCCACCGGCGGAACTGGGAGGAACACCAACGCCCAGGCGAAATGAAGCTGTTTTGACCATCAAAGTGAATTTATTGAAGAAAAGTTAAACTGAGACACACCTTTGCTATAATGTCGAGCAAACCAATAATTGTTTTTAGGTGTTAATCTTGTTAAATTCTTGTTAAAGTCCTCCCGTGCATGCTCTCGCGGCCGCCATTGGGCAGCCAATCGATTGGCACATCAGCCCACGTATCCTGGGGGGTCAGTGGTGACATAATAAATGCACTAACATACAGCAAAGTGACTTATTTATGTTTTTTTCCACATTATTAGACATTTTTGATGAGACATACGCCGGAGTGACTTCTACGGCGGAAAATACGGTAGTAGTTTATTTTAGTATTTATTAAGGTGTTTTAAACCCTTCCCACACGCTTGCAATATTCTAAACAATGTTTCTAAACTTTAAGCGCTCTAAAAGAACACAGAATGTTATCTAAAAAAGCTAAGTCTGGTCCTCTGGACATTCAAAAAAACCAAAACAGAATGTTATGATTTCAGCTCTCTCCCTCCTGCTGCACTTTGCCATCTGCCAGCGCTCTTGGCCACGCCCACTTCTCCGCTGCAGAGCAGAGATATGGCATTCTGCATGAAAAAGCTTCTCCTGCAGCTGTGGGCTGCACACAGGTGCTAAATAATGTAAAATAATTTATTTTGAATAAAAATTCCATGCTGATCTTGTGGCTCATCCATCAATCAGCCAATTATGTGTCATGTCCATTCTTACTTTGAAAAACCGCGACAGAGTCCGCGAAAAACGAACCCCGAAGTAGCGAGGGACTACTTTACATTTAAAAAATTTAAAGACAAAAATTTTGAACCAACAAAAGCTGAAAATGATCAGTGTGTGTCTGTCAGAACAGGTGTTTTCAGGTAGAAAACATCTAGGTAGGGGGAGTGATAGCGCAGAGGTTAGAGACGGTGGGCCTGTGATAGGAAGATCGCCAGTTCAAGCCCCGGTACCGACCACATCAAAATGTGGGTGGAAAAAGGTGAAACACCCACACCTGCCTCCACCCTCATTCGCCCCACTCTGGGCCCCTGAGCAAGGCCCTTAACCCCCACCATCTGCTCCCTAAACAGGTCTTTCTTGAAAATAAG
>JBBPBX010013040.1:13957-53074 GCA_038048925.1 Garcialebias charrua
ATATATATATATATAATATATATATATATGTATATATATATACTTTGTATAATAAAATAAACTACTACTTACTACTTGTACTACTTTTCCTACTTCACAGTTTTACTTCACAGTTTTTCACTTATTGCGAGTCTTCTGGATACAGTAGAGTTGCATTTGGGCCCAAAAAAATGTGATCTGACCCGGCCCCAGCCCGCAGTCATAATTTCTGAACCCCACCCAACCCAACAAATTAACAGTAGTTACAGGTCCGAACCCGGCAAGCCATGTCATCATATAAATGGATCTCGGCTGATCCTGACCTAATTAAAAGCCCCATACAGATCCAGCCTGCCCCGAGTTCAGGTCAGGTGGGCCAGGCTTAGGGCTCGGGTTAGAAATGATAGCTTTAGGGTACGGATCCCTGTGATAAACGAGGGACTACTGTATGTGTAATGTTGTAATTATAGAAACAATGTGTTTTACTGTCCTGTACAAATGAAAGGTCAACATTTTCTTCTCGTCATTCCTTCATCAGACATGGACCTGGAAAATATTGTTGTGAGTTTGTTGTTGTAGGACTTGATTAGATGTTGCCTGAAGACAAAGACAACACAAGACAAACTGACAGACTGACTGGCCAGTGTACATCAACAATAAATATGATGGCAGCTAAATATGTTTACTTAATAAGTATGAGTCAGTAATGTCTAATGATTACTTTGAACCTTACATGGTATTATCACTGTGCAAAAACAAACAAACAAACAAACAAACAAACAAACAAACAGTTTTTATAAGGTCCAAACTACATTTTTCTCAGTGAGAAAAAAGTTTCTCACTAAGAGGAGAATATTTTAAGAATAGAGGATTGTAGAAATATGATCAATAATGAAAAACAAACTTACAGATCAAGGGTCAGGAATCTAAAAATGGACACTGGCTTTTTGCTCCAGCTGGATCTTTGGAGTTTTATTTATTATTTTTTTTCACCGTGGGGTACCTCAGGGTCATGTGCCCATGTGCTGTGACCGTTGAAGACTAGCTGGTAAATCTAAGCAGAATACGTTAAGTTTTCATTGCACTCTTACTGAATTCTAAGGGTTTGTAACCAACTGAGCAGCAAGCTGTGCAATTGTTTTAGGCAGCCACTGTTGTTGTCCAGCTTTTCTTTCTGAAGCCTTCAGCAGTCTCACACGGTGCTTTATAGGAACCTTTCCTCTTCCATTGAGTGTGACAGAGCTGATGAGAGCATCAGGCGTGTTGAATTTCACACGGACCTGAACATGAACATGTGTGGAGTGCTGATGTCTGTTATCAGGGTGGTTTAGGATTAGGTTGGGGAGTGTAGTCACTTAGATGTCCTCTTGTTTACTAATCAACAATGTAAAAGCTATTAATGTCTCCACTGGCTGTAGATCAGATTAACATTCAGCAACATGCACTTAGACAATCATTGCTAATATAATTAATGGTCATAAAGCAGTGCCATGTGTGTCCCTGCAGGGTTGGACTGATCCTGGGAGGTGTTCCTGTTGCATTATGAACTCCTCTCACCTCATGTGCTCAGCTGCAGTTTGTTAGCAGCTCTGCTTTAATCCAACAAAAACATGTTTCGGTCTGCTTCTGTGACGTTAGCCTGTCAGCTGAAGGCCCCAAATCAGCACAAAGCAGATGATCACAGAGATAATCTGACACAGTTCAACATGACCGTTGTGTTTTCCTGCATGTTTCCTCAGAACTTTTCTAGTTTCATTCAAAGAATCAGCTGGAAATTATAAAGTGTATCTGGGTTTCATGTTAGTGGAGTTCTCTGCAATATCTGATCTTATTTTTGTGAAACTGAAAATGTTGTTGACCAGTATTCTACAAAGGACTGCAGATGGCTTACTGATCTTTATGCCAGAATTTCTGACTTACATCACACTGTGTTGAGAAATTGTGGAAATGTAACTAGATAAACCAAACATTTCAAATAAGTTGTTGTCTGATCTCTTGTGATAATAATTATGATGGGTTGCTGGTGATGCACAGCTACAACAATGTTAAATTTATCTCATCATCTGTCAAGCTGAGTTAAAACCATTTTGTATTGGCTAATGTGGATTAGCTTTGGCATCCATCTTGAATTGGAATTACTCCAAAGGATAACAAGAATAATTGTGTAGTCAGCAAAATATGCCATGATGAGTGCTGACTGATGTTGCTCAAATTTGCTGAAGAAGGTGAAACTTGTCATCATCATCATCATCATCATCATCATCATCATCATCATCATCATCATCATCATCATCATCATCATCATCATCATCATCATCATCATCATCATCATCATCATCATCATCATCATCATCATCATCAGCTTTATTTGTAAAAGTGCTTTAACACAGCCACAGCTGAAACAAAGTGCTGGACAGTAACTACAAACAAGATAAAATCATAAAAACAGAACCACAAAACTAACACACAGTGAACTAAAAACTCAATTTAAAATACAATAAAATGACGTTAAACAGGTAAAATCAATAAAAATGAAGTAAAATCAAGTCTCAGTTGGTTGAAGGCCAATGAGTAGAGATGTGTTTTCAAACGGGTTTTAAAAATGGACAGTGAGGGAGCCTGTCGAATGTGTAAAGGCAGAGCATTCCATAACTCAGGGCCACTAACAGTGAAGGCCCTGTCTCCTTGATCAGAATCAGAATCAACCTTTACTGGCATTGCACAGAAGCACAATTAAATTTCATTTCAGTAATTATAAAGTTAGAAGAAGAAATTCAATTCAGTATGCTTAGTTTATTTACTGGTATATAGCCCCAACTCACAACAGAAGTTGTCTCAGGGCACTGTACAAAAACTTTCAAAGCCAATTAGTGTAAAAGACGTGGGACAGGTTAACTGACACACTTCTACATTAATTAATTTCTTATTCAACACTCGTTCAAGGTGAGAACAGTAATTCACGGATTCTCTACTTTTTCACAGATTTAAACAATGAATTTTGTGACCAGCTGATAAGATGTAAATCACATGAAACATTAATTTATGTTGATTCAGCAGAACTGAATCATTTATTAACAGAATCATAAAATAACATCATAACATATGTACATTGATTGATCGATCAGATTTTCCTATCATTTAAACTTCAGCACAGCTGAAATCACGCATTTGTAACTTCTAGGAACAACAGAACAAGTTATGGATCTTAGAATAACTTAAATCAATGAAACAACTTACACACAAAATGGACATAATATACAGTGAAATGAACANTATGTATATATATTTATGTGTATATATATATCTATATATATATATATATATATATATATATACATACATATATATAAATATATATATATATATATATTTGAAGTTGCGTTAACTTGTTTTTAAGGCAGTTTTGAACTCAAGTTTTTAAGTTTAACCACCCTATTTATTTTAATAGTGTAGTCATTTCAAATTTGTTCTACTGGATGTATTTACCTGTAAACATTAACAGCTGCTTCAGATTTTTTGTAAGTTTTGTTTCATGTGCTTTGATTAATAAAAAGTCAACAGTTCTGAGGACATGTATTCTGTACTTAGATCAAGGGCAACAAACTAATAAAATTTGATTTTTGTTACCTTTAAAAATGTCTCATCTTGTACTTAAATTTTTGAGTTCTGTTAACTAACTTTCCTGGGTTAAAAAGTGAAAACTTTAAAGTCTTGATAAATGAAAAAAGGGGCTTCGTTTTGTCCTGGTATAGAGTAGGGAGAACAGTACAGCATAGTTTGTGGATAACAGACGAGATGAAGTACCTAGAGAACCCATGCATGTACACGGAGAACATACAAACACATGCAGAAAGACCCCTGGCTGGGATTTTAACACCTGCAACAGTACTACCAACTGCGCCATTGTGCAGCCTCAAAACTGTAAATTTACTCAGAACCCAATTTTAGGTATTTTGCAGCTTCACAATAAATTATTTTCATGTGTTCAATGTTAAACTGGTTAGATGTATGTAGTCTTTTTGGAGCTGGTATACAATGTTTTAGCTACTTCTCTCAATTCATGATAAATAAAGGTTCTGGACCAAATTAGTCCACCTACGATATGAGTAACATAAACGGATCATTCAATGAACGGGTCCAAAACGGATCCGGGCCGGATGTACCCAAAAACCCTCTTTAATGAGTGGATCCGGATAGGGTCCGGGCCATATCAGATCTGGATCTGTGATCCGGATCCGAATCGGATCCGATCCGGTGTGCAAGTGGACTCTGATCCGGATCCGTTTTAAGCATCCGTTACGGATCCTACGGTAGATCCGGAACGGATCCGGTCCGGAATCCGTTTGCTATCAGGGAAGCAAATGAAACTGCGCCTCCTTTGGTGTAGAGTGAGGAGGAAAGCAGAAACCGTCCAGTGTGATGATCCTGGACCTGAACGAACTTGTTATGACCTTAGGTATGAATGTTGGATTAGGCCTAAGTTCAGCAGAACTCCCATCTCCTTGAATTTTTAAAAAAGAAGGAGAAACAGACAGTCCAGAAAGGTCACTTACTCTTTTAGCTGACGTAAGAGCCAACAACAGAGCCATTTTAAATGACAGAAACTTTAGTGGAACCTCATTAGGCAGCTCAAAAGGATCCTTAGTTAATGCATTTAACACAGTAACCAGGTCCCATTGAGGAGCCAAGGCACAGGAAACCGGCCCGAGACGTCGAACACCCTTCAAAAAACGTTTCATTAGGACATGATTAAACATTGTTCTATCATTAAACCCTTTATGACATGAATAAATTGTTGCAACATACAGTTTAATGGTGCTGAAAGGCAAATTTCTGTCCAACAATAATTGTAAGAATGACAAAATGGGACCCAAGTGACATGAACATGGGTCCAGTTGTTTTTCTATGCAGCAACGCTGAAAAGCAGCCCATTTTGATGTATAAACAGCTATTGTAGACTGTGCACGTGAACCTTGAATGGTTCTAATGACATCTTTTGAAAAACCAAGGTTTTCTAGAAAATGTTGTTCAGCATCCACGTCCACAGATGCTGACCTATCACTGGATGGCTCCTTATTGCACCCCCAGCCTACAGGAGAGTGTCGTCTCTCCAAAGGAGTTTCCAGCAATGGCCTGTCAGCTGTTGTAGGACCAGAAACCATGGTACGTTCACGGGCTCTGGAGCGATCAGAATTACTGATACTCTCTCCTCTCTTACTCTCTCAAGCAGTGCTGAAAGCAAGGGAACTGGAGGGAAAGCATAATTTAATGTCCTTGGCCATGATTTGTGTGCAAAGGTGTTCATCCCCAACGGGGGGATGTCGAGAGGACTCTGGGAGAAGAACAGGGGACATTGTGTGTTCTCTCGTCTCGCAAACAAGTCAATTTCCGCCCTCCCGAACTTGGTCAAGATTTGAGACACAAGGTCTGGGTGTAACATCCAATTTCTGTACAAAGGCCCCCTCTCGACATGATATCGGCACCTCTGTTTTGCGCTCTTGGAATATAAACAGCCCTCAGAGACCTTAGATGAACGTGTGCCCAACAGATCAGCTTTCTGGCTGTGTTCAAAAGCTGGGCTGAACGAACCGCGCCCTCGGGGTTTATATAAGGGGTGGCTGCTTTGTTGTCCGTGTGTACGAGGACATCCTGTTGATGAAGCATGTGAGCAAAGTGTTTCAGAACTTTGTACACTGTCAACAACTCCAACATGTTTATGTGAAGAGACGTGCCGGCCGGCCACATCCCGTCTACCATCTGAGATTGACATGTCCTCCCCAACCGGAAAGGGACGCATCGGTATCCCTTGATGTCACTTTGCCTAGGGGAACCCCTTCTGACAGAGTCCTAGGATTCCCACAGAACACCAGGTCCGTTCTCACCGACAGGGAAACCGTGACCCAGCGTTCCTTGTGGCATACAGGGTCTATTATCTGATGAATAAACAACCTTTGTAACTTCTGCATGTGCAATAAACCTAGTTTCACTACAGTATGCCTAGCAGCCATCATTCCGAACAGCCGCATAATTGTGATCGCCGACACTGTGTTGTGGGGGTTGGACGCGCTGGAGGAGTGACGTCAGTGACTCTTTCCTCTTGTCCGAAAGTACATCCTTCATGCTTATTGAGCAGAAGCTGACGCCTAGAAAAACTATCTGTTGGGCTGGTGAAACAGAGCTTTTCTTCCAATTTATGGCAAAGCCTAAGAGGGACAGATGACTCACCAGAATTTCCGTCTGTGTCGCTGCCTCTTGTTTGGAGCCAGACAGGAACGACATATTGTCAATATAAAACAGGATCCTGATGCCCCACGATCGCAACGGTTGTAGCGTTGCTTCGATGACCTTCGTGAAGGTCCTTAGCATAAGTGCATACTCGAACGGCAGACGATTGAACTCATAACAGGTTCTCTGAAAGGCGAACCTGAGGAACTTCTTGTGTTTGGGGACGATCGGTATATGGAAATAGGCGTCTCTGAGATTGATTAATACAAACCAGTCCCCTGACGTCATGTTCTCAAGAACACGCTTCAACGTTAACATATGAAAGGGACGTTTCATAATGTAGTTGTTGAATGTTGACAAGTCTAAAATCGGTCTGAGTCCTCCTGATTTCTTGGGGACTAGGAAATATTTTGAATATAACCCGTTCATTTCTTCGTCCGAAGGGACATGACGTGTTTCGCTAATAGTTCCTGAAGTTCCAATTGCAATGCCGCCCCCTGTGCATGAGATGTGAGTTTTGTCTCCAAAACTCTGTTGAACCTGGGCGGCATCATTGCAAACTGCAGAGTGTAACTGTCACGAACCAGACGCCGTAACCATTTGTTCAGGGAGCAAGTTTGCAAACAAATAGCACTGTGATCCATCAAGGGAGCAGCCATCATGTTCTGTTGTCTGAGGAGACATAACCTGGATTCTACCGCCACCAAGTGGACAAAGTCCACGTTTGCCCAAGGTAAGCCCGTATAGAAAGGGACGTTTACTGCACGTCGCCTCACGGCTGCAGCACTGACACACGTTTGAATCATGTTGGCATGATAAGCGACTTTTTTGAGACGGTTCAGTGACATTACCTGTTGTTTGATTTGTTTCAGAGAGGGACAAAAAGTTCCTGGCTGGAACTATTGTATCCAGACCAGGCTCATGAAAGTTAACCGTTCTAACAAGTACAGATGTTTGTCTGACATGTTCATGCGGTGCAACGCTCTGTGCCTGCTGGCAGTCACGTACGCGTGCCCCCGCCCTCGTATGGAGAGGCGGGGCTGGAGTGGTCACAGGGGGGACGTCGAGACCACCTGTAGCTTGGCTTTGTGTGAAGGAAATTGTTTTCTGCGCATTACACGAGTTTGGAGTTGCGTTCACGGACCTCGGAAAAGAGGTAACCAGCATGTCTGAATAGAAAACACTGTTTTGAATGACAGATTCTTTATTTTCAGCAGTCAACACACTGTCGAACACATCCCTTGCATACATCATTTCTTATGCAGGTCTCTTTTTGCACTCAGGTACTAGGTGACCCACGGAGCTTGCTGACGACCCCTCCCTCTGAAACTCCCGGCCCGCTGGTAGTAGTGAGCCGGGTGCCCTCTGGTCGGAGCTGTGGTCTGCGACACAGCAAAGGTCCGTGATGGTGATGAAATCCTCTGTAGGCTGTAGTACACCCTGCTCTGCTCCCTAGGGTGCACCGGTCCGCGTGTAGCAGGAGGGTCTGCCCGAGGCGACGTTGCGTGCTTCCTCGCCTATTCGAGCGCCTCCGAGGATGCACGCAACTGGTTGAACACGACCTGGTAGTGCATGCCGAATAGACCCTATGGCGAAATCGGCCCCTCCAGAAGCTGTTTTTCACCTCCTCTGGGATGGTGGGAGACAGTTTGAGCCATACTTGCCTCTGGAGCAACGTGGCCCACGCTGTGATCCGAGCAGAACAGGTCACTAGCACCGCGCATAGGTTGGTGACGGCATCGAGAGCTGCTCTTGCCTTTTCGTGCGTCGGCTCCCGCCCGACTCCGATCGCCAGGAGCGCAATGTTGTTTGCCGCGGCACCAACCTGTGTAGCGCATCTGTGGATACGGTCCTACATCTTCCTGGCGAACTGGTCTGCAGACGCGGGTGGTATGGTGGGCTTCCCCACATGTTTAGCAGGCTTCAGGCTGAAAACTACAGACAAGCTATGCTCCAGCGGTGGGACCGGGGGGAAGGCCTGGTCCGTCAGCCCTTGGACCTTCGTAACCGTGACAAACGACGAGACAGGAGTAGTGCATTAACAGAGTACCCGAGTTTTCGACAGCTCGAGTGCTTTGACTTCTATCGAGGCTTTTTTGTCCACGTCGGGTACCCGTAGTGACGTCACATTTCACATTTCACAGCGCGCGGGGCAGCTTTTAGCTTTTAGTAGACGCTACAAAATGGATTCCTGTGTGCGCACGGATGTTAATGGAGCAGGCCGTCTTGTCAAAAAGGTAAAACAGTTTATAATTTTATAAAATGCGCTACTTCGTGTTGACTTTCTTTGTAGTAGATTGTGACAGCAGAGGGCAGTGTTGCAATGCAGGTCCCATATTATAACACGGCCGAAACGGCTTCCTTTCTCTCGTTTCACAAACAAAAAAAAACAAATATTCATCTCTCTAGAGCTACCAAAAATCTATAAACACAATCTCTAAAAGTAAACCTAAATTGCACAGCTGCAGGCGGTGGTACGGTGTGGCTGTGGCCCCATTTGTTTTTAAGTTTCGGTTTTCATCGCTTTATACTTTCACTTTTAATATTATTAATATAACTAATAGTTTTGTTTTTCCTGTGACTTATGTGCAGTATGATAAATGATAGGAGCATAATAAATGCTCCCAATGCTTTGTTGGTCTTTTTTTTCTTTTTGTAAAGACGTTTTTAGGCATTTATATTTATTTATTTATTTTGCATCGTAAGACACTGTGACGTCATCGGCTACTCGAGCGTCGTTCGAGTTTTTTTATGTTAATGTCGAGGTTAAAAATTATGTACTCGTTCAACCCCTAGACAGGAGCTCTCATTTTTAATAGCTCATTTAATTCAGCTTGCAGCAGGGAGAGAATGTCCAGGACACACGGCCAGATCATCTGCGCCTGGCTCCCAGCCTTCGCGGCAAACCTTCTCGCCAGGAGTCATGGTAAATGGTAATTGTAAATGGAGCTTATTTATACAACCTTGAAGCCAGAGAACGTTACATGGTGAAGTTAGCTTCAATTAACAACATTGATCCTTACGAGGTAGCAGCTAAGGCATGGACTTCCTCTGTTTAAATTAACCGGTCTCCATTCAATATGGCGACCGGGAGTGCAAAATGTCACGTGTCTGCAAAAAACCGATAGGAGGAGGTCAACCTAAAGTCTGCGTTACCGAAGTCTGCGTTACCGAGACAAACTTAAATTAATTCATAATTTAAGTTGGTTTCAGTTTGAGATATTCATATTATTGTAGTGTTAGAAAACGGCATTGATAACAAATTGATTTTAATTTAAATACGTTAATCCGTTAGTCATTATTACATTTAAAATTATAATTCGACTTCAAACAGAACCTATTGTCATAAACAATTGTGGTGCGTGACTTTTTTAAACTCTAAATATTTTCTAAATAACGAAATATGAAGTTATCAGTGGAGAAATTCCGTCTGGATAACAGCAGACTGACGCTCCTAAAATATACGACGGTCCGGACCACTCGTAAATTTCGTAAAAAAATCCAAGATGGCGCCCATAAGCATGGCTGCGTATCCGCCTCTCCTGTGGGTGTTTGGAATTTTTGTGTTTTGTTCGTTCTTCATTGGAGACATAAGTACACTGCTGGTTTATGATCGGAAGCAGCTTCTGGATTTACGATTTGCTGCCGCGGATGTCGCTGATTCGGGCCAGTATGAACGTACCTCGGGAAGGCCCCCTCTGCCCCCGTTGCTCGGAGACGAGTTGCCCGTTTACCTCCGCTGCTCTTCGCACCAGCCTGCACGGAGAAATCGATCGACTCGGAGGAAGAAACGCGGTTCTCGAGCTGGCCGGCTGGTGAAGCTCAGAGCCCGGCGTTCTGCCTCGCTGTCTTCAGCTGATGGTCTCGATTCTCATCGCCAGTCTCCCGCGTGCACGGACCAGGAAAACAACGGGGATCTGCGGCCGGAGGAGCAGCTCTCTGTGGGCAGCGAGCCGCGGACGCGCGCTCCCCCACCAGCGGCTAGCACATCAGCTGCTAGCAGCTCATCAGCGGCTAGCTCGGATATCATCAAATTCTGTGTTGTCAACGCCCGATCTGTTTGCAACAAAACGTTCATCCTCAGGGATTACTTTGAAGATCACGACTTGGACTTTTTCTGCATCACAGAGTCGTGGATGTCGTCGGGTGAGTCCAGCGCATTGACGGAAATAATACCACCAAACTGTTTGTTTTTTAACGACCCGCGACCATCAGGTCGTGGAGGTGGATTATTAACAATATTCAAATCAACTTTTGACTGTAAACAACTGTCCATTCCAGTCTCCTGCTCCAGTTTTGAGCTGACTGTGTTTGAACTAGGACATTCACCTGTAACTTTGTGTGCTCTTGTCTACCGGCCGCCTCGCTCCAAGAACTTCATCAGCGAGTTTTCTGATTTCTTGGCTGAAATTACAGCTAAATATTCTCGGGTCGTCATTTCAGGCGACTTCAACTTGCACGTGTGTTGTCCTGAGAAGCCCATGGTTAAGGACTTTTTAGATTTATTGGACTCATTTAATTTAACTCAACACGTGAACTCTCCCACGCAGCAGCGTGGACATTTGTTGGACCTTGTTTTAACATGTGATGTGACCGTTTCAAACCTTGAAATAGGAGACAATGTATTCTCAGATCATAGGCCAGTGAATTTTCAGTTCACCATCCCCCATGTAACTCCTAAAACATGCATTCCTGCACGTAAAGGCAGGAATGTTAACCATTTAACTGCCGCACGTTTCACTGAGGTTTACAACAATGACATGTTAATTCAGCCCCCATTGTTCCTCTCCAGCACTGAGGAGCTGACAAACCAGTTTGACTCTGTTTGTTTAAAGGCTTTGGATAAAGTAGCTCCTATTAAACCGAGAAGACCAAAACTCAGGGCCGAACCGTGGCTGAATGACACGACCAGAGCTGCTAGGCAGCAATGCCGAAAGGTGGAGAGGAAATGGAAAAAAGACAGTCTGCAGGTCTCTTTTGAGATGGTAAAAGAGAGCTGGCGCCGATATCAGAAAGCAGTGAAAACTGCTAAATCACAATACTTCTCTGATATCATTGCTGCAAACTCTCGTAACCCTCGAGTTCTGTTCTCCACCCTAAACTCTGTTCTCCACCTCACTGAACAATCACCCATGGAAGCCTCGACTGAGCTGTGCGAGAACTTCCAACATTTCTTTTTAGATAAAATCGCAACCACCAGGGCTCTCATTTCTCCTCCATCTCACGATCCATCCATCCCACCTCAATCTGTTGCTGTGTTTGAACATTTTGAACCAGTCTCTCTGTCCTCTCTAGAGCAGGTCATGTGCAACCTGAAACCATCTGGCTCCCCCTTCGATGTGGTCCCCCCTCGGCTTCTAAAGGAGGTTTTTCACACTCTAGGTCCCTCCATTCTCTCGATTGTAAATAGCAGTCTATCCTCGGGTGTGGTGCCAAAATCATTAAAACATGCTGCTGTTCAACCCCTCCTGAAAAAACCAAACCTCGACCCGTCAGTATTATCCAATTTCAGGCCTGTCTCCAGACTCCCATTTGTTTCTAAACTTCTAGAGAAAATAGTTGAGTCCCAACTAAAGTGCTTCCTGGAGGATCACGCTATCCCCGAGCTATTCCAGTCTGGCTTCAAATCCCTCCACAGCACTGAGACTGCCCTACTGAAGGTTTTTAACGACATCTTTCTATCCACAGATACTGGTGACTCTGTGCTGCTTGTCCTATTGGACCTCACATCCGCTTTCGACACCATCGACCATGAGATCCTCATTGCTAGGTTGGAGCAGTGGGTGGGCATCTCAGGATCAGCCCTAAACTGGTTCAGATCCTACCTCTCTGACAGGTCTTTTTGTGTGTCCATCAATGATTTTACTTCTGCAGTGGCGGCTCTTAAATGGGGGGTTCCGCAGGGGTCCATCCTGGGTCCTCTCTTGTTCTCCTTATACCTGCTGCCACTCGGTGCTATTTTCCGGAAACACAATATACCTTTCCACTTCTACGCTGATGACTGTCAAATCTACTTCCCCCTAAGACAAAATGGTACAGGCTCTATTCAACCTCTGCTCGACTGCCTGGCTGACATCAGGGACTGGATGGCTTTAAATTTCTTAAGCTTCAATGATAAGAAGTCTGAAGCCATATTGTTCCTTCCCAATGACACAACCTCAAACCACTGCATTGACCTGTCTGCTCTACCCCTATCCGAAAAACAAAAAGTCAAAAATCTGGGAGTGATAATGGAT
Organism: Garcialebias charrua; assembly: GCA_038048925.1. Taxonomy (NCBI): domain Eukaryota; kingdom Metazoa; phylum Chordata; class Actinopteri; order Cyprinodontiformes; family Rivulidae; genus Garcialebias; species Garcialebias charrua. Next base: position 26,398 of record JBBPBX010013040.1, read on the forward strand.
CCTTCCATGAAACTCAACAGTCATGTAAACATGNAAAAAAAAGAAAAAAGAAGAATAGAAGACATACAGGTGCTGGTCATAAAATTAGAATATTAAAGGAGAAATGTAATTAAATCTGAAAAAATCGATATAACAAGAATTTCATATAGTAAACAACACACATAAACATACTTAGTATGCTTTTTTCAAGTCAGTAGCTTAAAGAAATAGTTTTTTACATTTTTCCTGCTACATGCCGAAGTACAGTGATTTCTGTAGTAATTTTCTGGACGCACTTTTATGACACAATTAAGACCTCCTTTGCTATCTTACAATAACACTGAAGCTATAAACCCATCATTACTGTCCTCTTGTCTGTCATTTAAAATGGAAGCAGAAGACTTTTTTGAATCTGAAGGATATCACTTTAGTTTGTCAAAAACAGTTTGGTGATTTAGTGCATTAATGGGCATTTCTATCCTGGAAATACGAATAGCCGTGCGTTAGCCGCCGCATGCTAACGTTAGCATGCTAGCGCCGTATGCTAACGTTAGCATGCTAGCGCCGTATGCTAACGTGGAAGTGGGGGTGTTGAAAATGTCCTGAAACAGTTACCAATGTCTTGTTAAGCTCTGTCTTCCCCAGAACATAGTAGGATCTAAAATGATTTTTAAAGATGAAGGAGCAAGTTGAAACATGCTGTCTCCCTCCTTGCTAGCAGGCTCCATTGGGAGCTGCCTGGCTAACTAACTACGGTGGCCCTACACGGCCAAAATTCTACAGCGGCCGAATGCACAGGAGCGGTAAAAATACAATATAAAATTTAAAAAAAGTTTTAAAATCGATTTTGGGGCTTTTAGAATCGATTCTGAATCGCCAGGACTAAGAATCTTGATTCTTTAAAAAATAGATTTTTTTTGCTGCATCCCTAATTGCTACACACTGAAACCTTTTTGTCCACAACTAGATACACACACTAATATTACTGTATGAGGATTCAAACAAGAACTCCAGTTGCACTGCCTACGTCATATTCAGGGGACGGAGAGCAGGCAGGGGGAGGGGGGTCAAAAACACCAGATGAGAATTTCTTCACTTTGCAAAGTCTAAATTTGAGTTAGGATGACATTTTTGACTTGTGAAAATTTCTCAACAAGCTTATTTTATGCTTTTCATTAGACTACTATTAGCTTAAAAACACTTTTCATTTCTCCTTTAAATTTGATTTATTTCAGTAATTCCATTCAAAAACTGAAACTTGTATGTTATATTCATTCATTACACACCGACTGATGTACTGTAATCGTGATTATAAATGTGATCATTTTTAATACTTGGATTTTATGGATGCAAAAGTCTTTGTGGGAGTGTATGTATTAGTGAGTTAGTATTATATTTAGAATTTTAAGTATGTTAGCTGAATGTGTTAGCCTGGTTAAAACCAGACCCTTGTCCTTCACTTCGCTTCGGACTAGGGTCTGGACTTTCTCCATAGAGAAACGATTCTTGCTGGAGGTGTGGCCTCTGCTGATGGCTGCTCCCCCGTGGTCTGCTGAACTTGACTTCAGCTCCGCCTCCTGCTGAATTTTCTCTCGCTGCCTTTGCATATTCTGTGTTTATATGTTAATAAAATGTTCTAATAAAATAAAATAATACCATGGATCGCTGGTCCAACACACCAGAAGACCATAAATCTGATGGGACTCGGGCAGTAACGTAAAACCAGAGTTTAATTCTCGTGACAACCTCAGTCATTTCCTTGTTCATTTCACTCAGCGGAGGGAGAGGAGGAGGAGGGAGCAATGATCACTTACTTTTGGCAAAAAAAAGAAAAGAAAACTCCAGATAAGGGATTAAGAAGGGGAAATTAATACATTTGTGTCACATATAAAACAGTCCTGCATCGCTTTGAATGAGAACATGCGAATGCTCGTTGGCTGCGCGCTCCCCCGTGGTCTTCTGAACTTGACTTCAGCTCCGCCTCCTGCTGAATTTTCTCTCGCTGCCTTTGCATATTCTGTGTTTATAATGTTAATAAAACGTTCTAATAAAATAAAATAAAACCATGGATCGCTGGTCCAACACACCAGAAGACCAGGAAATCTGATGGGACTCGGGCAGCAACGTAAAACCCGAGTTTAATTCTCGTGACAACCTGAGACGTTTCCTCATCAGCGGAGGGAGAGGAGGAGGAGGGAGCGAGCGATCACTTGACTTTTGGCCAAAAAAACAAAAGAAAACTCCAGATAAGGGATTAAGAAGGGGAAATTAATACATTTGTGTCACATATAAAACAGTCCTGCATCGCTTTGCATCGCTTTGAATGAGAACATGCGAATGCTCGCTGGCTGCGCTGGGACAAGTGGGGGCGTGGGTTAGGGGCCAAAAACTCTGCCTTCTGTTCTCTGATTGGTCCGGTCAAAAATCGGCCGGAGAAATCGTTGTCTATGGGAGAAATCCCAGACTATGCAGTGAAGGGAAATGAGAATTGAGCGGAGCTGTGCAGGAAGGCGAGGGCCAGGCTATGAATGTGTGAGGATGGGGAGGTATTGAGGATGTGCTATGCTATTTATATAAATTTGTGGGTTGGAAGGTGATTTTAGAATTTGTAGAGGAAAATGTTTGTATTTTATTGTGTCTCCATCCATCCATCCATCCATCCATCCATCCATGCATCCATTTTCTTCCGCTTATCCGGGGTCGGGTCGTGGGGGTAGCAGCCTAAGTAGGGAAGCCCAGACTTCCCTCTCCCCAGCCACTTGGGCCAGCTCCTCTGGGGGAATCCCAAGGTGTTCCCAGGCCAGCCGAGAAACATAGTCCCTCCAGCGTGTCCTGGGTCTTCCTCTGGGTCTCCTCCCGGTGGGACGTGCCCGGAACACCTCACCAGGGAGGCGTCCAGGATGCATCCTAACCAGATGCCACCTCAACTGGCTCCTCTCGATGTGTTACACAGACAATATATTGATATTTTTACAACCTATAAGCAGACATATTTATGCGACCCCCTGTGCTCTCTAGCGCCCCCCCCCCCCCCATGGGGGTTGGGCCCCCAGGTTGGGAAACACTGCTCTAGGGAGAGAAGCAAGTCTATTAGAAAGCATGCGTCTTTCATGTCATGATGTGCAAAGAAAATACCCAGCAGATTCATCAGGCTGAGACTAAGAATAGCAGCAAAACACATCTTCAATGAAAGAAAAACAGTTCTGTCTAGTGCTGGGCATCTTGGAAGTGGAAGTCAGACAAAAAACATGAAGAATAAACAAACAGCATCTTGTCCCACAACAAGCAAGCTCCCACCAAACACCTTGATTGTTGTCATGGAGAAGCTTGGGTTCTCCTTTGCAAACGCCACACCACCTAGGGCAGCTTCAACACCTGTACATATGGGTGTATGCTTGGAGGGATTTTTAGGCCCGAGCAGCAAAGTGCTGCGAAGGCCTAGCCTATTGCATGGGTGCTCACACTTTTTCAGCATGCGAGCTACTTAAAAAACAAGCATGTCAAAATGATCTACCCAAAACAAAAATGCAAAAATATTATTATCTTCAAATGTATTAAGGATTATTTTTATGTACAATGTATGTTGAAGTACCTTGCATAACTATAAACCAATATTGCACAACATATATAAAATCAGGGGTCACCAACGTGGTGCCCGCAGGGACCACATGAGGTGTCCGGGGGTGGTGACAGCAAAACACAACGAGGAGCAACAGTTCATCAGTTAACATGTTAGCTTCAATGCTAACTAGCCCCCTGGTGGCTCACAACAGACAGAAGAATGTCAGAGCAACTTTGAGCAGGCAGATGTTTCTCACAAGGGTGTAGATTTCATTTCATTATTGGGGAGGACCTAGCCTGGCCCTCGCCTTCTTACACAGCTCCGCTCAATTCTATTTTCCCTTCACTGCTCCGTCTGGGACTTCTCCCATAGAGAAGGATTTCTCCGGTAGATTTTTGACCGGACCAATCAGAGAACAGAAGGGGCGGAGTTTTTGGCCCCTAACCCACGCCCCCACCTGTCCCAGCGCGCAGCCAGCGAGCATCGCATGTTCTCATTCAAAGCGATGCAAAGCGATGCAGGACTGTTTTATATGTGACACAAATGTATTAAATTCCCCTTCTTAATCCCTTATCTGGAGTTTTCTTTTGTTTTTTTGCCAAAAGTCAAGTGATCGCTCCCTCCTCCCTCCTCCTCCTCTCCCTCCGCTGAGTTGAATGAGGAAATGCCTCAGGTTGTCACTCACGAGAGAATTAAACTCGGGTTTTACGTTGCTGCCCGAGTCCCTGCAGATTTTCTGGTCTTCTGGTGTGCTGGACCAGAGCTCCATGGTTTTATTTTATTTTTTTAGAACGTTTTATTAACATATAAACACAGAATATGCAGCGGCAGCGAGAGAAAATGCAGCAGGAGGCGGAGCTGATGTCAACTTCACCAGAGCAGGAAACAGACCATATATGGCTCTGAGGGGGAGGGAGCAGAATGCTTTTCCCTGTTCAAAATTTTTCTAAGATCCAATGGTTTTGTTCCTCAGCAGAGGCCACGCCTCCAGCAAGAATCTTCTCTATCCACCTTATTTTCGATTTCGCGCCACTACCCATAATTCATAGCGGAAGCCGGGAGTGTACTTCCGCCCGCGGTCCCGCGCTGTTGTTTACCGTTGTGGTGTAACACTAGCTAGCGATTTAATTTTTCTTACACAAAAGTTTCCTTTACCTGACGTAAATGGCAGCACATCAGAGATGGATACATTCCAAGGATGTTTTAAAAAGCTGCGAAGATAAGACATTAACTGTGCCTCACCTGTCACTGCTCAGTCCGTTTAGTGACAGGTGAAGCACAGTTAACGTCTTATCTCACTGCTCACGGACAGGCTGACTGGACACACTGTGGAAGGTACATCACTTATTTGGATATCAGAATATTTAGATCACAGCCAGACATTAATATAGTCAGAGTTCAAGTCTGTGCTGTGAATGAAAGCAGACATTTAATAGAAAATTGGTTGAAAATGTCACAAGTAACATGTACAAAGTTGAAACACATGCTGTTTAATTAACAAGATTGATGATAAAGTAGTTCTATATTTTCTGCAATCTTCAAAGACAAGATAATATGAAATATGTACATTGTTGTTTTGAGAAAATCGTGTTGCCATTTAAAGAATAACCTGTTACATTGTGGTTGAATAAAACAAAAAAAGAAGTCATTTTTCAGTTGATTGCATCATACATAAGCTTTTCAACAAAAACATTCATGGTGTAGAGTATATATACAAAAGAGAAACAGAAATTATTTACTCCATATCTAAAAATTTCTGTGTTAATGTAATCTCTCAGGTCGTAGAATCTTCAATCACCAGCATTCTCCCAGGAGATGGATGGAAACTCGACTTGGTCCAGAAGTTTTGTGCAGTCGTACACAGCAACAAATGAGTTAAAATAAAATCTTCTATAAATAAATCTGCTGTTCATTTACATTTGTTCTTTTTGGTGTTATTTCTATAATTAAAATACACTGTTCAATGTCTAATAAAGTGAAGTAGTTTTATTGTGATGTAACCCGTACCACTCATTCTAATACACATAAATAAAAACTAAAGGTCTTGTTCTTTGGCCGGCCAGTGTAGTGTTTTTATTCACATGTGCAAAACATAAAAATATTAATTTTGCTTATAAGTTTTCATCATCCAGGAAACTGACAAAGTTCAGAATAAAAGCTATAATTATAAATTTAAAACAGTTGAAACTGAATAATGTACAATATGAGAACTTTTGTTGTTTTTGTCTTAATGAAAATGAATTTGCTCAGATCAAAAACACTTCAACAAGCAATGATGAGACCAGCAAACTGGAACAGATTCCTCTTCATGTGGAACCGTCCGATTTCAGCCAACTCCTCAGGAATCCAAGACCAGGTCTAGGATCTGAGACTGGACCCAGGTGTAAGATCTTATCTCTGGATGGATCTCGTCCCTTCACCCTTCTGTAAAGTAGAAAAAGAAAACTTGTCTTGTCATAGACAGTGTGTACAGTACATTATTTGTACTAAAATGTGAGTAAAAAAATCATTTACTTAATGTAGGATCTTATCTCTGGATGGATCTCGTCCCTTCACCCTTCTGTAAAGTAGAAAAAGAAAACTTGTCTTGTCATAGACAGTGTGTACAGTACAGTATTTGTACTAAAATGTGAGTAAAAAAATCTTTTACTTAACAGATCTGTCATTAAATAATTAAATAAATATAAATAATATAACATAGTTATATTATTTAATGACAGATTTGTTAAGTAAATGCTTTATTTACTGACATTTTAGTACAAATGTAGCTTCATGTGCACTTTTCTCCTATTTAATTCACATCATTATTTTAAATGTGCTTTAATAACTCTGGTTTAATGACGGGTCAGGTTTTGAGGCCTAGTCATTGTTGACCCGGTCTGTCTTGGAAAAAAGATGTGTAAACTGTCTCAATCATATCTAACCAGCTAAATAACAGTTTAACTAAAACAACACACAGCCAAAAAAAGTCCAGGCTCAACAAGGACCAGAACCAGACATTTGTTGTGAGTGTTACCGTCTGGAAGTTAGCATGTAAAGTAGCTACATGCTAAGCTAACCACAGCAGGACAGACGCTAAATCATGAAGAAAAAAACAGCTACTAAACAGACGGTTATACTCCGATATTGTTCTGACATGGTTTCACAAAATGATTTATATAGAATATTTTGTTTACCGAACTAAAGTTGATCGGAGTGCGACGTCTTCGACAGCAGGAACGAGCTGCTGTCAGCTCCTTCGATGGAGATAAATCCTTCACGTTTACAACAGCGCGTTGCTCAAACGTATACCTGGCTGTAACACCCTCTAACCCAGCAAGAAACAACCCAAAAAATAAAAAAAAACGAGAGGAAATAAACTGGTGTCCCGGCTTGTTTTTCACAGCAAAACACACCAAAGACTTCAGCCGGAAGTACACTACCGGGAGGGGGCGGGACCAGACTGTCATGGCGGCCTACATGAGCTTTTCGCGAAAGAGGTGGATAACAGAAAGTCCAGACCCTAGTACGAAGCGAAGTGAAGGACAAGGGTCTGGTTTTAACCAGGCTAGGGAGGACCATAAACAGGGATTTTTTAAAAAAGCAAATCTACATTTCTCCAAGATTGTGTGTGTGTGTGTGTGTGTGTGTGTGTGTGGGTGGGGGGTTGTAGCCAGGTCTCTCTTGTAAATGAGTCCTCGAGGCTCAATGGGATTAACCTGCCTAAATAAAGGTTGAATGAATGAAGAAATTTCTCTGACAACATCAATAAAAGATGAGGAGCAGGGAGCAGCGCAGAGATAGCAAGGCGGTTATGAGAATAATCAAATGTTCTTTGTTTTTAAAGGACAACACCCACCATGTTTTCAAATAGCATCGCCATTAATATTTATTAGTTTATTTAAAAATAATACAGGAGTGTTTATTTATATTGTAGAGAAATAACGCTAAATGTGTTATTTCATGATTTATAGCAGATTTTAGCAGAAGCTCCGGGAAAAATCTGCTCCTCTCCATACATGGGCTTTCACATCACTAAAGTAACCGCCTTGGAGTTACAGGCGGAGTTATAATAAGCATTCATCAACTTCCATGACCGCTGCTCTGAGCGAGGAAAAAAAAAAGCGAAGCATTTTTAAATATTCCCTAAATCTGCCTGTTGATTAATCCTGCTGTCGCTCACTGATGTCTATCATATTCTGAGCGAGCATCCACGTAGACATACTAGTTTAATTTGCTTGATCGCGACAAATTCATAAATTTCCGCATCGGCTCTTTATTCTCTCCCCCCGTGACCAGACAGGTCGGGAGTACAGAAAGGCAGCCGCGCAGCGGAGCTCTGCACGCGTGCTCCCCCGTGCTCCCCGCAACAAGGCTGGGACGGAGTAGAGCCCTGAGTTGGCACGAATTCGGAACTTCAAAGGTGACCAGCGGAACGAGGAGCCAGGGAGAAGACGCGTGCGGCTCGCTTCTCTGGGCAGAGGAGTGAGAGCAGCAACAGTCCGCAACGGTGTTATAAAATAAAAAATAAATAAAAACAGAGCGCTGGTCCATCTGTACACACAAATGCACCAGGAAATATGCAGTTTTAACTCCCACTCTCATAAACCTCCATAGAAACTCACTCCTGCCTTCTGGGTGGAGACGTAACTGAAGTCACTTCACACTTCGGCACTCTTCGGCTGGGTTTCCGGATTCATTCGGGACTCGTTTTTTTTACCCTTGCCTGGCCCAAATGCAAAAATGAAAATAGACATCATATTAAACTACAGTAATTGTCCAATATGGTGAATTGTTACTGTCATGGTGGGTGTTGTCCTTTAATGATTTGTCTGTTTGCTGGGAGGTACACATGAGGGCTGTTCATATGTGTTGTGGGAAGTCACTGCAGCTCATAACCTTTTTATGTAGACAAGCCCAGAGGAGCTATGAGGCTGTTCAGAACTTTATAACTGTTAAGAATTGGTTTTGGGGGATTTGGCCGCAAGTGATCAGCTGTGTACACATTTGGTAGTAAATTGTGTATCACAAAAGTTTCTGTTCAAATGTTGATTACCCAGGCGGCCTGGTGACTCGGTAGAGCTGTTGCTTCTCAGTGAGAAGGTTAACAGTTTCAATCCTGGCCAGGGGCCTTTCTGGGTGGAGTTTGCATGTTCTCTCCATGCATGCGTGGATTTTCTCCAGGTACTCTGGTTTCCTCCCACAGACTAAAAACATGCATGTTAGACTGATTGGTAACTAAATTGTTTCTAGGTGAGAGAGAGTGAATGTTTGTCTCATTTGTCTCTGTGTGTCCCTGTGATGGACTGGAGACCTGTCCAGGTGTCCCCCGCCTCTTGCACAGTGACTGCTGGATATGTACACCAATGACCCCACGACCTAAAACGGAAGAAGCGGAAAGATGATGGATGGATGTTGATTACCCACACTACACACACACATCACACAGTGTGTTGTGAGCAACAAATAGAAAAATTAGATATCTGCTGTGGTTTCTATAAAAATGACTGCATATTCAGACACGGTACATAAACACGGTTCAAAGCCATTTCAGTTGCATTGTTGCAGTTCTCTCTTGATATGCTCATCAACAGATACAATATAAGATTAAAGCTGCAAGCAGCATTGAGGCCCTCGCAGCAAAGCCCCGCTCTGGCCTTATTGCGAAGACCGCGGGAGCTCCAGCTCATCCGCTCGGTTGCCACCTCGAAGGCTCTTGTGCCTGTCCTGCATCCGTTAACCAGGAACAGTTAGTGAATACAGTTTCAGTAGGACGAAGCTGGCATCAACAGATACAATATAAGATTAAAGCTGCAAGCAGCATTGAGGCCCTCGCAGCAAAGCCCCGCTCTGGCCTTATTGCGAAGACCGCGGGAGCTCCAGCTCATCCGCTCGGTTGCCACCTCGAAGGCTCTTGTGCCTGTCCTGCATCCGTTAACCAGGAACAGTTAGTGAATACAGTTTCAGTAGGACGAAGCTGGAAGAGTGACCCAATAATCGCGAGTTTCTTGTGTTACTGGGCGGGGCTTAAGTGATGTCATGAATCAACTATATCAATTTTTCTCCAAGTGCACATTGATCAAGTACAAAAAATCTGGTGCAGATGGGATTATGTCTCACTGAGATGGGGGTGCACTGGAGTAAAAATTTCAACAACTATACCAATGTGTATAAAAGTGCTCACCTTATAAAGCACCATACATCTGGTGCAGATCGTTTGATGTATCACTGATCTGTAACTATTGGAATAATGTAGGGGGCACAATTGAGTTTAATGTTAAACAACCATATCAATGTGTTTAGAAATGGCCACAGATAACACAATAAATCTAGAACTGATCAGATGGTCTATTATTGACATATAACTGTTTGAATTATCTAGGGGGTGCACTAGAGTTAAAAGTTAAATAACAATAGAAATGTGTGCAGAAGTGCTCACTGATGACATGCAATAAATGTGGTGCATTTTGGATGATATCTCACTGATCAGAGTCAGAGTCAGAGTCAGAGAGTCTTTATTGTCATTTGCACCACATGTAGTACATGTGATGAAATGAGATTATGTACACAGGGTCCCAGTTACATCCAACAACAAAATGTAAGAGAAAAACAGTAATAACATCTAGGATATGAACTAAGAAAAACATCCAACTAGAAATACACTAAGCCCTAGAGTAATAGAAAAACATCATTACAAACAGCAGCACGAACATGAGTCTTTATGAGCAGATGGTCACAGATGAACACAGCAACAAGAAAACAGATCAGCATCAGCATGATGTGATATTTCACAGTGATTATTCTTATTATTTATTTATTCATGAGTCTAACAGCCTCAGGGTAGAAGCTGTTCCTCAGTCTAGTGGTTCTACATTTGATGCTCCTCAACCTCCGTCCTGAGGGGAGTGGGGCAAAGAGTGTGTGTGCTGGGTGAGTGGGGTCTTTCATGATGCAGGTGGCTCTTTTCCTGCATCTCGAAGTGTAAATGTCTGTGATGGTGGGGAGACTGACTCCAACAGACCTCTGTGCAGCCTTCACCACTCTCTGCAGAGCTTTTCTTTCTGCAACTGTGCAGCCCCCATGCCACACGTTGATGCTGGAGCACAGGATGCTCTCCACTGCACACCTGTAGAAGGAGGTGAGGACTGGGCTACTCAGACCAGCTCGTCTCAGCCATCTGAGGAAGTAGAGTCTCTGATGACCTTTCTTGATCAGGCTGGTGGTGTTGTTGGTCCAGCTGAGATTATCATTCAAGTGTACCCCTAAGTACTTGTAGCTGGAGACCACTTCCACCACTGATCTGTTACTGTTGGCATATTGTAGGGGGTGCACTGGAGTGAAATTTTAAACAACCAAACCAATGTGTTTTGAAGTGCCCACAGATGATGCACAATAAATGTGGAATAGATCGGATGATCTATCAATGAGATTTAAAGGGGACCACACATGCAAAATTCACTTTTTAATGTTTTTTTACTAAACTTTGGGTATTTACTTCATAAAAAAACAGTCCTTGTGCCAAAAAAATGCACCCAGTGGTTTATTTACTCTAAGTAGATTTATTTTACTGTGATGAAAACGGTTCGTTTTTGAAATAAAATGGAAGTCAATCGCGCCTGTGACGTCACAGGCGCGAGGACAACCCACCTCAAACCTGAGTCCAGCCCCTCACCTGGTTAGGCTCAACCCACTTCTGTATTAAACACATGACTGTTGTTTTTCATGATTTCATCTCATCTTTTGTTTATATGTTATTAATTTCATGTGTACAGCACTTTGTTGCAGCTGTGGTTTTTTAAATGGCTTTATAAATAAAGTATAATTGTTATTTTTATGTTTTTTAGTTCAATTTTTAGTGTATTTGCGATCTCTCCCAACGCGCCGCCGGCAAAAATTAAACGAGCATACCCCCGGCGTAGAGACCGGTTGCGACGGGACCCTCTTCTGGCGCCATGGAGCGGAGCTTCAACTGTACAGCCTTGCTGCAGCCTCGCAGCAGCCTCGCAGCAGTGAGGACCTTCCCCTTACGGATTAATTTACGGGAGACACTTGGTGAACTTTGTGTTGTCTTGACTGGAACAGCGATAACGCCCAAAGTCTCCGAGCGGAGCTGGCGAAAACCGGAAGTGGAACAAGCTAACATTAGCTTCGGATTCGGGTGGTCTAATGCTAAAAGGAGCAGCAAACTGCGGCGCGCTCAGACGGGTTTCGGTAAGTTATCTTAAGCTAGCACTAACAGTAAGTCAAATGAGTAATAAAAAAAGAGCTAATTTTAAAACAACAACACATTACAGATACTGGCTGTTACGAGGGCGTAAACAGATCTTTGAAGGGCGTGGACTTCAGAACTTCTATCAGAAACCGGTCGTTCAAAACGAAAGTTAAAACTGGCAGAATTAAAAAGGGTATAATTGATTATCTAAGAATTATTTTGTGCATTAAATTGAAGGAATAGGGTCTAGATAGCACACAGAAATAACATAAAAATTTAAAAAATGCATCTGAGGTCCCCTTTAACAGTTTGAATAATGTAGGGGGCGCACTGGAGTCATCTGTTTAACCCCAAAATCAATGTGTGTAGAAGTGCTCAGTGATGAAGCACACTAAATCTCGTCCAGATTGGATAATGTATCTGTGAGATATAACTGTAATAATAATATAGGGGGCGCTGTGGAGAGTATTGGCCACTTATCATGGATGCCTGTTGAAGTGGTGGATAATGATCAATCTTTGCGATTTTGGTGCACCTCGGTTCAAATCTGTGGAATTTAGAGCCAAACGTATGGCGACGGCATCACATCTGAGATTGTCACACAGCCACACCCACATCCTCCAGCGAAAACTGTTTGTAACTTAAAATAAGTCAGACAAACCTGTTATATGTCTTCTAACAAAGGATCATCCTGATTAGTTCAAGGGTGTCAGAGAGGGATCATTTGAAGTTAAAAAAGTAACTTTCTTTTCTGAGGGGATGGGGCTTTGATGACATCACAACGTGACCTCAAAGAATCTTTGGGCATCCAACACGGATGACTCATGCCAAGTTTGGTGCATTTCGGTCTTTCATTGTGAAAGTTATAGCGGTTTGAAATTTATGGCATGAAGTGCAAATTTGTGGCCTGGCCACGCCCCTTTAGCATAAACGAAAATGCAAGCTTTTGATAACTTTTACTGTCCAATGTGTTAAAGGCATAATAACCAAGTTTGAAGGCAATCCTTCAAAATACCTAGGAGGAGTTCGTTCAAATCCGCAATTAGAAACGCCGGAAAATGACCCTTTGACCCAAAATGGCTGACTTCCTGTTGGTTTTGGACCATTGCTCCAATAGACTCTTTTGTAGGTCCTGAGAAGATACAGATGTTCACCGAGTTTCAGAATTATTGGTCCAAAAATGGCTTGGGGCTGAGGTTTTAAAATATTCTAGGGGCGCTGTGGAGGCTATTGGACAATTATCATCGAGTTCTGTTCAAGGGGTAGGCAATGATCAATCATACTGATTTTGGTACTCCTCGGATCAAATCTGTGGATTTTAGAACTTAATGTACGGTGACAGAGTTACGTCTTAATTTGCCACGTCGCCATGCTCACATGCTCCACCCAAAACGGTCAGTGTTGGAAAGCTTGTTACACCAACATGTCTTCGGTCACTGGACACACTGTCACTCTGATTAGGTAACAGGGGTCCGATCGGGACCGTTCAACATAAAACTTTACACTTCCTGTTGTCAGGGGGCGTGGCTTAAGTGATGTCATGATTTGACCATTTAGTATTGCAGGGGACCAGATGTGGGTCAATCACTGAAGGTTTGATGTACAGGGAACCCTCGACTTACGGCACCCCCGACCTACGGCAACTCGGACTTACGAACGCACTGTAAAAAAAAATAATAATAAAAATAAAAAATAAAAATATATATATATTTTTTTAAATAAATGAATACATGTACCGTACTGTACAGTCACCAAGCACTTAGCCTATCCTAACACAGTTTTTAAAGATGAAGGAGTGAGTTGAATTGTCTCCCTTTCACATAAAGTGAAAGTAGCTCCCTTTATGTGAATGGAGCCTGCTGGGGAGGAGGGAGACCATTCAACTCACTCCTTAACTGTGTTAGGGTAGGCTAAGTGCTTGGTGACTACAGTACTGTACATTTATCTATTTATACATTAAAAAAATATATTTTTTAATAAATATATAAATGTACAGTACAGTACTGTACTGTACAGTCACCAAGCACTTAGCCTATCCTAACACAGTTTTTAAAGATGAAGGAGTGCGTTGAATTGTCTCCCAGCAGGCTCCATTCACATAAAGGGAGCTACTTTCACTTTCACTTTATATGGCAGAATGTGGCCCCCTTATGGGTAGCACGGTGGCACAACTGGTAGAGCTGCTGCCTCTCAGCGAGCAGGTCCCCGGTTCAAATCCCGCCCCAGGGGCCTTTCTGGGTGGAGTTTGCATGTTCTCTCCGTGCATGCGTGGGTTTTCTCCGGGTGCTCCGGTTTCCTCCCACAGTCCAAAAACATGCATGTTAGGCTGATTGGTAACTCTAAATTGACCCTGGGTGTGAGTGAGACAGGTCCCTCTTGTAAATGAGTCCCCGTGGCTCAACGAGGCTAGCCTGTATAAATAAAGGTTGAATGAAAGAATGTTAAAGGGAGACAATTCAACTAACTCCTTCATCTTTAAAAACTGTGTTAGGATAGGCTAAGTGCTTTGTAACTGTACAGGTAGCCCTCTAGTTACGTCAGGGATAGGGACCTACGTGTGTGACTTAGGTCGATTTTGTCGTACCTCGCGGACCAAAAACACATGCCTATCGTAGGTCCGCGTTTCTGACATAGGTCGCGGTTATACCGCTAACGGAGCGCCGCACACATATTTAATGGCATGAGACTGAACAAGCAGACATACTAAGGCCATAAACACGCACAGAACTGCACAACAAATAAAAAATATAATGTCTTACTTTGAGCCGGTGGCCCCGACTGCCAGGCGGACATTTGCGGCGAGCTCCCGGCCGCAGATGGATCCTCCGCGGCATGTCGGCTCGGTGTCTTCGCCTGTGTTAGCTGCTTTGTTAGCTGCTGTCGTTAGCATGTCGGGCGGCGTTGTGGCCGCCGATCGCGGGGCGATCCGCGGCTGCTCCTCCGGACCTGAGACGTCCACAGAGTTGACCGAGTGTTTCCAGCTCATTTATCCGTATGAGGCAACCCTGATCGGGCACACGGAGCCAGCTGACAGTAGCCTCCGGAGCTCCATTGACCGCAGTACAGTTGTAAAATGGCAACCGGAAGTGGCGAGCGGAAACCGGAAGTTGCGTAAATACGATTAATTTCTTATCAAAACGTAAAATTAATAATTATACTTTATTTATAAAGCCATTTAAAACAACCACAGCTGCAACAAAGTGCTATACACATGAAATTAATAACTTTTAAACACAAAAAAAAAAAAAATATATATATATATATTTTTTTTTTAATCATATTTTTATTAAATATGATAAAATCGTAAGTCTGAGTTGCCGTAGGTCGCAGGTGTCGTACCTCGAGGGTTTCCTGTACAGTACTGTACATGTATTCATTTATAAAAATAAAAAAAATTGTATAGGATCTGACATACGTTTTTTTCGACATACGAACGGTCCTTAGGTCCGGAACTCGTTCGTAAGTCAAGGGTTCCCTGTATTAGACAGTTTTTGTGTAGGTGCTATTAGCGTTTAGTTTTTCATGGCGAGATGTCTAATTTTGACGTCTGGCTCCTCCCCTTCAGCTTGCTTGAAAACGAACCATTTTGACAACTTTTGGTCCCTAATGCCTTATGAAGAAACCGGCCAAGTTTGAACCCAATTGAGCGAAATCCCTAGGAGGAGTTTGTTCAAATGCGGAGGCTGTAAACCGCCAAAAAGGTGTGAAAATTTGGACAGCATTCCAAAATGGCTGCCTTTCCATTTATCTTACAACATTGTTGCCAGAGGGTTTTATGTGCATCTTGGTGATTTGGACAAGTGTACCAAATTTAATGATTCTACGTCAAACTAAGGCCAATGCGGCGGGTAGTTTGATAATTTCTAGGTTGCGCTCTTGAGCCGTTTCTGTTGCGATTTTGGCCACGCCCCCAAAATACATACATTTTCACCAGACCTGATGCGGCCGCCAAATTTGGTGAGTTTTGGGATATGATAAAGCCCTCAAAATGCCAATTCATTTGGCGGAAAAAATTGCAGGTCGGGCCTGAACAGAGCGATTACTATAGGCCAGGAGTGCCCAACCTTTTTTTGAACCGAGAGCTACTTTTGAAGTCGGCAGTTTGCCGAGAGCTACTCGAGTCTCGGTATCAAAAAACATAATTTTTCATCTCCCTACTCCTCACTTCTTTAAAGTAAATGAAACAGAATGTAAGGTGTTGCTAGTTTTATTTAATTAAAGTATTGTCAAATTAATTTATCTACTTAACCATATATTTACCTACAAAAAAAAAAATATCCTCACTTAACTCCTGAAAGAGAAACAGAAAATTGGTGGTGGAACAAAAAGGATCAATTGTTTTACCTCCTTCAATTAGTACTCACTTTAACGTGCAAGCTATGAGGACTGGAAACCTGCGTAGTGAGAGAACCACAGACTCAAATAACTTTGGAGTAGGGAACTGGTCTCCGTTTAATGAAGGATCTCTCCTCTCTTCTCGCCATACAGGGGAAAAACAAAACAATAAGGACCAACATGGTTCCCACAAGAGTGCTACCCTTTTATCAAAGTAAAAGTCAACGTCAAAGTCAACTTTATTGTCAGAACTGCAATATGTACAGGACATACACAGAATTGAAATTGCGTTTCTCTCAGTCCCTCGGTGCAGCAGTAACTATTTAAACATTGAAACACTGAAACATATAATTATAGACATAAGCATAAAATAGTAAAACTGTAACACTGTCCTGAGTTTTTGCATAGTGGTATAAGAGTATGAAAATTTACACCAACTCTAAAACTAAAACTAAAACACTAAACATTTAATGAACATAATACTGTCCTGAGTTTTTGCATACTAGTATAAAAAAGTATAAAAAGTATAACTATAAAATAAACTAAAGGTTCTAGCATTGACATTTGCAAAGTGGCAAAGCAGCATATGAGTTAATGTACACAGTATATGTATGAGGTAGTAGTTGATGTTGTTATAGAGGCAAAAGTGGCATATGCAGTAAGGCACATTGGGCATCCTTAAATAAGGCTGGTCAGAGAATACTGTATATGTATCAGCAGTGGTGTAGATATAAAAGTAGTGTAAATGTAAACAGTAGTAATAAATGTAAGCAGTAGTAATAAATGTAAACAGTATTAATAAATGTAAACATTGAATGTAACCAGTAGTATGTAAACAGAGAATGTAAACAGTATTATGACTATAGGCAGTGATGTAATACAAACATTAGTGCAAATATGAGAAGTAGTGCAAACTGAATGAGCACATGACCGAGAGTTTAGTGAATAACCCGTTTGATGACACAGAGTCCAGTGTTAAAATCTTTGTGTTGTGTGGTAATGTGTGAGAAAGTTTTTAGTGTTAAGGCAGTTCAAATGGGAGGGGGGGCAGAGCAGGCAGAGTGTTTAGCATCCTGACTGCCTGATGAACAGAGCTGTCACTCAGTCTGCTGGTTCGAGCCTGGAGACTTCTCAGTCTCCTCCCTGATGGCAACAGGCTGAAGCAGCTGTGTAGTGGGTGTGTGGGATCACCTGCCATGCAGAGGGCTTTCCGAGTGAGGCGGTTGCTGTGTAAGTCCTGCAGTGAGGGGAAGGAGGTGCCGACGATCTTCTCAGCTGCTCTCACGATGCGCTGGAGGCTCTTGCGGCAGGATGCAGTACATGCACCAAACCACACAGTGATGCAGCTTGTCAGGACACTTTCTATGGCACCTCTGTAGAAGGTGCACATGATGGGGGTTGAAGCTCCAGCCCTTTTCAGCTTGCGGAGAAAGTAGAGACGCTGGTGAGCCTTCTTGGCCAGTGATGCAGTGTTCCTGCTCCAGGACAGGTCCTCTGAGACATGCACTCCGAGGAACTTGGTGCTGTCTACTCTCTCCACTGCGGTGCTGTTGATGGTCAGAGGGGCATGTTGGGCATCCCTCTTCCTGAAGTCCACAACAATCTCCTTTGTCTTCTCCACGTTGAGAGTGAGATTGTTGTGTCCGCACCACAAGGCCAGGCGGCTCACCTCGTTCCTGTAGTCCGTCTCATCGTTGTTGCTGATGAGACCCACCACTGTTGTGTCGTCCGCAAACTTGATGAAGTGGTTGGAGCTGTATGATGGTGTGCAGTCGTGTGTTAGCAGGGTGAATAGAAGGGGGCTCAGCACACATCCTTGTGGGGCCCCTGTGTTCAATGTGATGGTGCTAGATGTGTTACTCCCGACCCGTACTGTCTGTGGTCTCCCGGTCAGGAAGTCTAGCAGCCAGTTACACATTGAGGTGTTCAGCCCCAGACTGTCCAGTTTAAGGATGAGCTGTTGGGGGATGATGGTGTTGAATGCTGAGCTGAAGTCGATGAACAGCATTCTAACATAAGAGTCCTTCGTGTCCAGATGTGTGAGAGCTGTGTGGAGGGCAGAGGAGATGGCATCGTCGGTTGAGCGATTAGGTCGGTATGCAAATTGGAAGGGATCCAGGGAGGCAGGGAGGACAGATGTGATGCTTTTCATGACTAGCCGTTCAAAGCACTTCATCAGGATGGGGGTGAGTGCTACTGGACGATAGTCATTGAGGCATGCGGGCATTGCCTTCTTTGGGACAGGGATGATGGTGGTGGCTTTGAAACAGGTGGGGACGATGGCCTGGCTCAGTGAGATGTTGAAGATGTCTGTGAAGACCGCTGCGAGTTCCCCTGCACAGTCCTTCAGCACACGACCAGGTATGTTGTCAGGACCAGAGGCCTTCCGGGCGTTAATCTTGATGAATGATCGCCTTACGCTGTCTGAGGACAGCGCCAGCACCTGGCCATCAGGAGAGGGGGGGAGTTTATGTGCAGGTGTGCTGTTACTTGCCTCGAACCGAGCAAAGAAGTCATTCAGTTCATTCAGCGCAGAGGCTGAGCTGTCACAGGTCTGGGGGGATGGTTTGTAGTTTGTGATGGTCTGTATTCCCTGCCACAGACTGCGTGTATCCTTGCTGTCCTTGAAACGGTGAGCTATTTTCCTGGAATACTGCTTCTTGGCCTCACTGATGCCCCAGTCCAGGTTCTTTCTGGCTGCCCTCAGGCCCACCTGATCACAATAGAACACAATATTTGAAAAGCACACCATATTTTTTTTAAAGAAACGAATAAACAACTGAACTGAACAATATAAAACTCCCTCATTTACACTAACTATTTACAAAAAGTGACTTAAAAAGGTGCAGATTTACAAATCTCCAACAACTATTTCAAACCTCAATAAAACCTAAATATCAAAACTAGGCAGCTGCTCTGTGCAGCAAGATTGTGTGTCATCTGCAGGTGCTGAAGTCCCTCACATTGTGACAAGTCTATAGGAGACAACTTTTTATGCAAGCTGTATAAAATAAATGTGTCTCTACCTTAGTGGGACTTCTGACACTGAGAGGAGGAAGCCAGGGTCTCATAATTTGCGAGGCGCAGGCAGGTCTCCAGATGCTCATCAGTCATTGTGGATCTGTTTTTGGACTTGATGATTTTCATGTGTGAAAAAGCAGACTCGCACAGGTAGATAGATCCAAAAAGTGCTGTTAAGTTCAAAGCACATCTTCGGATGTTAGGATACTTTTCTTCAGACAGCAGAAGTAAAGAACTTTTAGGAGGGAAATCTGTCTGAAACCGTTTGTGCATCGTCTTGAAATGCCGCTCCAAGTTACACTTTTTGGGTAAGGCAATGCTCGAATTACAGATGAGGCAAATAGGCTTCGAATTAGAATAAACAAAAAAATTATCCTCCTCCCACTCTGTGTGGAAATGAAAAGTTTTTGTTTGCTTGTTCGCTAGTTTTCCATCCATGTTTACTGCGCACCAACAGCTCCACTGCTGTGCTAAAGTCTCGTTAGTCACCGCACCCAAAACTCGCGAGACTAGGTCTGTGAGAATACAAGATGGGGAGGGCTGAGGAAAGCGTTGCTGCGCATTGAAATATCGTCACCCCTCCCACCCACCACCTCCACCACTTCTGCCGGAGTTAGAATGAAGCTTAGCAGCGGACATTTCACCTTGCTCTAACAGCTTTGACCAAAACTAACATAAAACTGAATTTTATAGGATGTTGTATGCACAAAAAATGACTATCGTAGTTTAACAGTTTTCCTGTCAACTCCTTTGCAAATATGTGGATACTAGAACTAATACACAAAGTAAATTATACTCACTTTAACTTTATGCTTTATTCTTCAAAGTAGAATACGCAATTACCATAATTTTTGGACTATAAGGTGCACCAGATTATAAGGCTCAATATCAATGAATGGGTCTGTTTTCATACATAAGGCGCACCGGATTATAAGGCACATTATCAAAACAAAACAGTCAGATAAGTCAAATTTTATCCAACTCATTCATAATAACCACATACAATCGGTTTGAGGTCAGTAAGCACAACCAGAATTAATACAGAAGACTCACTGGATTATAAGGCTCACTGTCAATTTTTGAGAAAATTAATGGATTTTAAATGCGCCTTATACTGTAGTCCAAAAAATAAGGTACTCCACAATTTTATAAAAAAGCACATTTGTCTGCACAGTTCACTGCTTTAGTATTTTTTATTTTTTTTTATTGGCAAAATACAAGACAATACAAAATGTTGGACAGATGAATGGAAGATGGATGGAATCCAATATTGTATTTTGTCTCAAAATGTAAAAATATCAATAAATGTTAACGGTCATTAGATGTTTTTAGTTTTATAATTTCACACCTACTGGCCAGAAAAGCCCCTCTAGCAAACTTAAAGTGGCCCACGGGCCACCAGTTGATACTGACAGTTGTAGCAGGTATTGCGGCTCTTAACACATTTAGGCCCTGTACACACGTAGCCGTTTATCAGTAAAACCGAACAGTTTAGCATGCGGTTTGGCCTTTCATCCACACGTGAACGCCGGTTGATGTAACTATAAACGAATAATAACAAAACTCCGGCCAAAGTGAAGATTTGAGAACTCTCCGCTGTCAAGTCTGCTGTGTGGACTTCAGAACCGGAGCTCCACCTCCTCCAACTGCTGCGGCGCTGACGTCACGCGTGCGACAGTTGTTTATGTTTCCCCATTCATTCGGAGGGAAAATGGCTGCGTTCAGAGAAGTGCAAATTGTAACGCTGGTTCAGGCGCTTTTTGCCTGCTTGTTTGTACAAGCACAACTGCTCCAACAGATGGAGTTACAAAGGGGAATAAGCACTTGGAGGTCAGCTCTTTTACACCAACTATCCCGACCGTTACGAAGACACAACGCCGCCATTCAGCGTCGCCGTCGCCGGTTTTGGATCAGACCTGGACGCACTGCTGGCTGGTGGGAAAACTTTGAGAAGGAAATTGTTCTCCCAGAGGAATGGCGTGAGAACTTCAGAATGTCACGGTCGTCATTACTGTCGCTCTCTGAGCTACTCCGTCCTTACATTGAAGGGAAGAGTACTGTAATGCGAGCTCCAGTCTGTGTGGTCAAAAAAGTTGCCTGCACGCTGTATTATTTGGCTGACGAGGGAAGACTGCGTAAAACGGCCAATGCATTTGGATTATCAAGACAGGTAGTCTCAAAAATAATCAGAGAGGTCTGTAAGGCTATAACTGTGTACTTGGGACCATCTTACATCAAAATGCCAACAACAGAGACAGCTGTGCGTGCACTTGTTGATGGATTTGAGCAGGCTTATGGTCTCCCTCAGTGCCTCGGAGCTGTGGATGGGACTCATGTGGAGATAAAGCAGCCATCAGCTAATTCTACTGAGTACCTAAATAGGAAGGGGAGGTTTTCCCTTAACATACAAGCCACCTGTGACTACAAGTTCAATTTTATTGACGTTGTTGTGAAATGGCCAGGGAGTGTACACGATGCCAGAGTTTTTGCCAACTCAACAATAAACACAAATCTTAAAAACATGAATATTCCCCCCTGTCCAAGACAAATTGTGGAGAACGAAGACGCTATACCCATTTACATACTGGGTGACCCTGCATACCCACTTCTACCTTACCTGATGAAAGAATATGCTAACAGAGGAAGCAATGTTCAGGAGCAGTACTTTGGACTTTCGTTGTGTCGAGCTAGAATGGTGATTGAATGTGCGTTTGGAAGACTAAAAGCCCGATTTGGAGCCCTGAGGAGAGCCATGGACATTAACATGAATGATCTTCCATTTGTTATTTATGCATGTTTTGTGTTGCACAATTTTTGTGAGGTATCAAAAGACACTGTGGATGAAAACAGAATAACAGAAGCTATTCAACATGACAGGAACAATCAACCGGACACACGGCCAGTGGTCAGAGGAGACAGCTTGACAGCAGAAGGAAAGCGGGTCAGGAGAGTCCTCGCTCAGTTTCTGGATCCATAAACACTAAAACCTGTGAACAATTTATCAGACTGCGTTCTCTTTTTTGTTCTCTTTTTTGTTGTATGTTAGAGAATTTTACAATTGTTTTGTAAAATGTTATTGCATTTCATTCTATTAATGCATGAAAAGCTACCACTCAGGAGTTAGAGACATGATACTGTATAATAGTTTGTAGCTCATTAGACAGACTTTGAAGTTAAATGATTTTACTGCTCACTCCTAAAATTGGACCTGGAGTGTATGTGCTGCCAATACTTGCTGATGAAAATGACTGTATTTGTAACTGATAAATGTTGTATTCACAAGAGTTCACATAAAGAAAATTGCTTTTAAAATATTTGTCATTTTATTCAAATGAACACACTGGAACACACAATGAATAAAGTTGCTGTAGCTGCCAGGGACTGCACTAGGTCACCCGTCATAAATCCTTAAATTACAAATATTCCCACCATAAAAATGCAAATAGTTCACAGTGTTATTTACTCTGACTGTGTTTTATTCCTTTTTATCTTTTTAAAAAGTATTTTCAGGTTTGCACAAGGTTGTACACATGTCAGTTGTTTATCACAGTGATTTACTCTGAAAGTTTTATAAAAAACAAAACTGTCAGAGTAAGTAACCGTGATAAACAAACTGACATGTGTACAACCTTGTGCAAACCTCAAAATACTATTAAAAAAGATAATAAGAATAACACAGATCAGAATAAAACACAGTAAGAGTAAATAACACTGTGAATAACAATCTGACTTGTGTGCAACCTTGTGCAAACCTGAAAATACTTTTAAAAAAGATAAAAAGAATAACAAAGATAAAAAGAATAAAACATAGTCAGAGTAAATAACACTGTTAACAATAACAATCTGACTCGTATACCGTTACATAACTGTGCCAGACTGGCTTCGATGTACAAAACAGTACCGGTACTCTAGTTGTCACTAAAAAGGGCCTGACTAAAAGAAAATTGGTCAGTGGCTTCAGCAGGTGTGTGGAACACAGCTTCCGTGTTCATGGTGTTTGCTGGTCTTGTGTTTTGAGGTGGTGTTCTGTCAGAAGAGGAGTTGTTTGGGTATGGGTAATTAGCTGGGTTTTGGTGGACAGAATGGTGGGCCATTGTGTGCGGATACATCAGACCTCTTGGCTCATATGGCATGTAGTGTGGTGGTTGTGCAGGCGTTTGAATGACCTGTCTCAGAAGAGAAAACCCATCAACAATCGATGTGGTAAGTCTTTACAGTGTATTGGACATTTTGGCATAATTTTCGGATGCTTTTTGTTCTGATGTCTCGATTATTTCCACCAGTCTCCTCTTCAAACGCTGGTCTTCCTCAAGAGCATTCAGCCACTGGGTCTCAGCAGGCAGCTTTCTTTTCAGACGGTCGTGTCTGTGTCCTTTCAGTTTTGCCTTCAAAAGAGAAATGAAAATCATCACAATTAAACATACAAACGTCAACCTGGCTCATGTTGATGTTCTACTTTTCATGTCACTTCTACATAACAATATGTAATTACAGCATATACAATGTTTGCAATATGTCTTAATGTGTATTTTGTACCCACCACCACAACAAACTAATGAATATGTAGGTCTAACATAATACGAGATGAGTAAGAGCATGATGGTGTCATTTCTTTTTTGCAATAAAAAAAAAATCAGCAACCCGTACACAGTAAAATATAAAACACATTACATTCCAACCTCCACTACACACCTCAATTCTTGCATCATTTTTAACACACATATTGCCTTAACAGTATTTTTAATAGCAAGACTATTTAACAAACCTGTTCTGTGAGTACCGTACATCCAACAGATGAAAATTTACAGCCAAGTTACTTTTATTTATGACGAATGGACATAAAAATATACGTACATCAAGCAGGTCTCTCCTCTCCTTTGAAGTAGGACACACACTGCTTTCAGACCCTGTGTCTGCTACATCCATGGTGGAGGAAGAAGATGGGGACGGTGAGGGCAGAGAATGATCCAGGTCAGCTGTTTCTACACCAGATGATATGGTGGTGCTAGCTGGAGAACCACCCCAGATTTGTTCGCACAGTTCGAAGTAAAGAAAAACCACTCGACCGTGTCCACTCCTGCGTCCTGTATCCACGGCCTGGCGGTATTTACCTCGGACTGCTTTTATCTTCGTAGTCAAATTCCCTCGCGTGATTTCCGCTTGTGAATGGGGAAACTCGTCCGACTTCGGTGGGTACTGCTCTAAAAAAACAGCTAAAATGTCAACGTACTTGTTCTGACAAGACTCCCAGTCGACATTTTCCTGCATTTTATTTACTTTGTAATCCAACACTGTATTTAAAAGTAATTCAACCTCGCGGTCGGTCCACACAAACGAAGCTCCAGGCGCCATTATTCACTACTAACAGGAAGTTGTGGTCGTTGCTTTGAAGGGTTGTGACTGCACTACACTGCCACCTATGGGTTAACAGGAAGTTGTGGTCGTTGCTTTGAAGGGTTGTGACTGCACTACACTGCCACCTATGGGTTAACAGGAAGTTGTGGTCGTTGCTTTGAAGGGTTGTGACTGCACTACACTGCCACCTATGGGTTCGGCATACTCTTTACAACGCTCTGTGGTGAAAAAAACGGGACATGTAAACAAACATTTTAAATATTCGAACATGTATGGACAGAGATATTTTTTGTGTGCAAATATTCGTTTTTCAAACACCAAGCTACGTGTGTACAGGGCCTAAATTTAGTGAACGAAAGGGCAGAAATGGCTCTTTTGATCGTAAAGGTTGCAGACCCCTGCATTAGATTATAGGAAGTAGGGTGAGTTTCTGTTTAGTTTAATATTTGTGATAAAGCGAAAACAAAAGCTGCATTTTCAGAATATTTTAACTTTTAGCCATTTTTGTGTTTTCCAAGTTCAGTCCACAGTGGCAGACATTTTAAATTGGGTTGATTCCAAAAGTCAGTCTCCTTAAGATGTGCATCCAATACAGTAATTACTTTCTTATTTACCAGTAGTTTTCACCTTCGATGGCAGGCATAAGGGGCAGGAAGCCCCTGTGGGTTTTTCTCTGGAACCTAACATTTGAGGACTTATTTGTCTGAAAAACTTTGAAGGTTATGTATTTTAAAGGTATGTAATCAGTGGTTAATTTGAGCCGGATTCTGCCGGAACAAGATCTGGGAACTCTCTTATTTTGACCTCTCAGATCCGGCAACTCAACCTCCGCCCCTAAAATTCCAAAGTCATTGCACATTTTTATTTTGATTATTTATTAAAAATACAACAAGAGGAGACATTGCCCAGTCTGTGGAGTGGATGTTCTGGCTGCACCACACTCCTGCCAGCAGAGAAGCGGACTGCATGTCCCGTGGGGAGCGTCTTCATCCACCTTCATCTGTGCGCCCTGCAGACTTTATGCACAGTGTCTCCTGACAGCTCTGCAGGACGTGTGCACAACTGCTGTGTCTGAACTCCTGCACCGCAGTGCATAAAATTGCAGACATAATAAATAAGTAAAAAAAAAAAAAAACGAGTGAAAATGTTATGTGTATTAACATCACGTATCAAAGCAACGGCACTAATTAGTCAAAATAACAGTGATCAAAATGTTGAAAAGACCATTTATTATCTAAAATAAATGGATGGATGGATTGTCCGTAGCTGGACAACAGAGGATTGGAGCACCTGAAAGGCAGTGGTGATAGAGACTGGAGCAGAACAACGTGCAGGACTGGATTCAGCAGAGTTCAAGTCAGACAGTATGTGTGTGTGTGGGTGTGTGTGGGTGTGTTTGGGGGTGGGGGGTTAGGGCGCGTGACAGAATTGGATCTGCATTCACACACAGGCTTATTAATTGTTGTTGCTCTCTAAAATAATTTCAATTCAACCTTTATTTATACAGGTTGTCAGTCTCATTGAGCCTCGTCATTTACAAAAGAGACCTGCTTTTAATCAGTTTAATCAAATGTTACAGATGTTTAACAACCTGTTAAAATACACCAACATGCAGGATATGGCATCTCTTTTATTCCAAATTTTCTGGGGGAGGACCCATGGACCTCGCAGAGTCCCCCACCCCGCTGCCAGACCGCCTGCTGTTTGTGTTCCGGCATCAGTTAGTTTACAGATTAAGCCCTGTATGTAATGCTGTTTAAGATTACCTGTCTGTGTTCTCACTGGTTCTCACTTTGTTTCCTTATATTTATGTTTTTAGGCCAGCCTGAATGATTCTCACAACCAGATGGTGGTCCACTGGGCCGGAGAGAAGAGTAATGTCATTGTAGCCTTGGCTCGAGACAGTGCTGCAACTACTGGGCCCAAAACCAGCTCTGTAAGTTTTTTTTTTTTTTCAGTCAAACTTTATTTAGGCAGGTTAATCCCATTGAGCCTTGAGGACTCATTTACAAGAGAGACCTGTTTTTCACAAAGAATGATGACAACAGTAGACAATCATAAAATAATGCATGTAAATTGAGAAGAATAATTGAAATAAAATAGTATTAAAAAAAAAGAAACAAAAATAACTAGCTTGTAAAGCAATGTAGAACACTAGAAAACTAAAAACAGAAATGTCTGGATTGTTTTTTGCTAGGAACTTAACAGATGTTTGAAGCCACTTAGAGAGGTCA
>JBBPBX010013041.1:0-44201 GCA_038048925.1 Garcialebias charrua
TAAAGCATTAAAACCAATGAACAAATTACAAATGAAAGTTTTTATTGTATTTATAATTCATGTCCAAAGTATACATTGCATCCTGTATGAGTTTTGTTTATGAAGATGTGCCTCAGTTCAAGAGTTCATGTCTACTTTTGTGCTAAAGCCATAAATATTGTACCCATTAAGGTTGCAACATATTGAACATTTTATCATCATCATTGCAATATCAGTGATTACAATATCAATACTGCATGTACTGCAATAAATCATAGGACAAATATTTGATGTACCATGCTTTCATGTTCTGCATGCTATCCAGTGGACTCTCACTACCTTGACTTGGTTTATATGATAGCGACAGAAGAGAAAGTGAGCAGCAGTGAGGAAAATGTGGGTTTGTTGTACTCAGTATTGTCAGGGGCTGCACATTATTAGAAAACCTTGCAATGCATGATAATATTTAACATCACAATGACATCCGTTGAATCTCTTCCCTGAATTCAAGTATGATTTCAGTGCATTTAAAGAACTTACCGACGCTGAGGTCAGAAAAAGGAAGTGTTTGGGTTCGTTTAACCTCTACCTTTAAATCAATCAGTTTCCATCAGTGTCTTTTGGCAGAGCTTTAAAGGGAAGTAAACATAACAGAGGAAACTTCCTGGGTGGGGTTAGATTGTGTCCAGCCACTATAATTTCTTCTTCGTAAAACACTTGTGTGTGTGTGCGTGTGTTTATTGGTGCAATTATACGTGTTTATTTTCTCATAGCACTTGTGTTTCTCACATGACTGATTAGCAGAGCCATATCAGGTGGGTGATATGAAGCGGGAACATGTTTTATCAGTATGTAGCAGCAGTATACGGACACAGATTAGAACCAACGGTAGGAGCGTTGCACCACCCGGAACCTACCAAGTGTTGCATAAACCTCAAACTGTACTAATAAAGCCTGTTTTGAATTTGTTTATAGGAGGCACAACAGTTTAAAATGTATCATCCGTAGCAGAACATCAGGGTACTGTATTTGCAGTATTATATCTGTGTACAATTTAACTTCTTTTGGTGATTTTTGTTTAATTTCAGAGACGGGGGGCCATCTCATATGACAGCTCCGACCAGACAGCACTGTACATTCGTATGCTAGGTAAGTGTTTCCCTGATCTTACAGCTTAAGTACAGTCAACACACAAACGCACACTTCTCAGAAAGCAGAACGTTTCTTTCCTTTGATTGTGCAAATTTTTAAGGAGTACTGTATTTCAAATCTTTAAAAAGTCGAGCTCTGGGAAATGTTTCATACAAAAAATACTTGTTGTAGGTTTTGATTTGGTCGCTCCAGTAGCTCATAAATCTGGTCAGAGTTAAACTATTTCTCCAAACTGAGGTTGTTCAGAGTTATCTTCAACAGATAAGATGTTTTACTTTTTTTAACGTATGGATTTAAATGTCAGTCCTAAATAGAATGAAGAAGAATGCAAAGCGTTTTACTGTGTTTCTACGCACGTCTTTGTGTACATGATCCTGCACGTGTGTGTGGGTATCCACTTGCACTCAGTGACTCCAAACGGAGTACCGTAAGCAGTTTAGGAAATGGATTAGATGGCATGGAAGGCTCATAGCTCTGCCAGTCAGATGGAGTCAAAAGTATCTGGGAAGAGGCCAGAAGAGTTGTCTTTCCAAATCATAAGTTTATTGAGGATAGATGCGTAGAAGAACTAGGCCTGTTGCAATAAAAAATCAATCAATTAATCTTCGCATGATAAATTAAAATTATCAACCTGATTTTCATTTATCTGCTTTATTGTTTCTTCTTGTCTCTTTCTTTCTGCTGGACACGGGATGACAAAAGACTCAACTCTGGTGCTCTTCACTGACCCCTCCCTTTCTCTTGTCTCTTAAAAATATGTTTTAACCAGTGGTGGGCACCAGCCCGCTAAAGCGCAAATCCGCTAATTGCGGACCTAAACAATTAGTTTGCACTTTAGCGGATTTACTAATTTTTATAATTCATAAGCGGATTTGCGCTTTTTCTATTTAAAATGCAGTACCGCTAATAACTAATTATCTATCAGTATTCATTGTCTTGAACAGTGGAAAGTTTAACTGTTATGAATCACAATGCACGTGATCCATTCTACAGCTCCCCTCCCAACTAACAGCAATCATTGAGAGAAGGTATATGTCCATTCTTCCTGTTGCTTTCAGTCATGGTTCTGATTTTACAGACATTTCCCACAATGCTGCTGTGTCTGCTTACGTAGCAGGAAGGCAATGGTTAATGTTTCCTGTACTCCGTGCTTTGCTTTCGTCATGTGCCCATAATGCATTGCAGCGCTTCAGTTTTCCAGTAAACAGTTTTAAAATTACTTTATCGATGCATTTTTAATGAAAAATCTACAATAAACAAAAGAAAAAGACAAAGAAGCAGCCGAAATAGCAATCCTCAACACATTCAACAACTTTTTAATTTTTAGACCATGAGCGAAAGGTCTATTTTAGGAAATGACATCCCCAGCGATTCGCGGTTATAGGTAGGATGAAGGTGTATAACAGTTCATGCACCGCTAGTTGGCAGTGTAGTGCAAATATTGCATAACTTATTGCTGGCTACTAAGTGTTGAATTGAACTTGCGCTTTAAAATTAGCTTCCGTTAGTTTTCCTAAGACATAAGCGCTTTTGAAATTGCGGACCTAAATAACTTAATAAGCGCTTTAGAAATTGCGGAACTAATTTTTGGACTAGCGCTGCCCACCACTGGTTTTAACCATCTAAAATCACGTTTTTGGATCGTCAAGAGCAGCTAAGCTGAGAAGCTAAGCTAACAGGCCGACCTTGGGGGGGAAAAACCTCTGTCTTGTCAAACCTCCAAAATTCACAGTTGAAATCCGTGCCTTTGTCCAAAAAGTTGTTTTTCTCTGCAAAAAGAAGCTGCAAACTTGTTTACTGATCTTTTTATTTAATTAAAAGCTTTGTGTGAAAAATGCTATGCTAAAGAGCTCAAACCACACTGAGCGTCCACCATTTTGAGAACAGAATAAAGGAAGAAGCGACAGCCCATGTCACATCAAGGGTCCTCCCTCCCATTTTCTTAGAGACACGCTACTTGCTCCCTCACTATCCATCCTTCGATTCAAAAAGTCTTATAGGTACTACACACAAAAATTAACCAACATTTCTTCTTAAATTTAACATCACTAATTACTGTCAAATTTCAAACAATATTATCATTTATTGCAATCATTTCTGAGACAATTAATCGCCCAGCAAAATTTGTTATCATGACAGGCCTACCGTATTCACCGTTGTAAAATACGCTCCGGTGTTTAGTATGCTTTGCCCTGTGGGAGTGGTGGCGCAGAGGTTAAGAAGGTGCGCTTTTGATCGGAAGGTCGCCGGTTCAAGCCCCGGTACCGACAACATCAAAGATGTGGGTGGGGTACGTGAAATGGTCACACTTGTCTCCACCCTCATCTGCCCCACTCTGGGCCCTTGAGCAAGGCCCTTAACCCACACCATCTGCTCCCCCGGGAACCCTAGATATCAGCTCTCTGCTCCACACAGAGGGCTGTGGTTGCTCGGTGGTCTGTGGTTGCGTCAGGAAGGGCATCCGGCGTAAAAACTGCCAAATCTTCGTGCGACCAGTTCGCTGTGGCGACCCCTAACGCAGGGAAAAAAGCGAAAGAAAAAAAAAAAAAGTTTAGTATGCTTTGCCCAATTATTAACAATAAACAAGAAAAAAAACATAAACAATACGCTTCGGTGTTTAATACGCGTCATCACCACGCGACGCGTCAGCGCCTCATTTGCCCTAATCAAGATGGCGGCGACAGAAGCAAGCGAGTACGAAGATCTTCACAAGGAAACACGGTAAAACAATTATTTCTTTGCGAGAAAAAATATATTTCTTAGCTGACTTCATAGCAGACGTGCTTCTGAGCTTAACGAAATGTTCAAATCAGCTGGATAAAAAAAAAAAGTTCGCCGAATTTTAGGCAGGCGGTTCGGACCGGACGCTTTGTTTCTTTAAATTTAGCTAAATAAACGCTTAAAAAATATATTTCTTAGCTGACTTTATAGAAGACGTGCTCCTGAGCTTAACGAAATGTTCAAACTCGCGGTTTGTATAAGCGGCGGCTGCTCTGTTGTCTGTGTGTACGAGGACATCCTGTTGTCGAAGCATGTGAGCAAAGTGTTTCAGAACTTTGTACACTGTCAACAACTCCAACACGTTTATGTGGAGAGACGTGCCAGGCGGCCACGTCCCGCCCACCGTCTGAGACTGACATGTCCCGCCCCAACTGGAAAGAGACACATCGGTAAAGACCGCCCTGAATGGCGTCACTTTGCCTAGGGGAACCCCTTCATTCAGAGTACTGGGATTCCCCCCGAACACCAGGTCCATCCTCACCAACGAACCGTGACCAGGCGTCTTTTGTGGCGTACAGGGTCTATTCTCTGACGAATAAACAATCTCTGTAATTTCCGCATGTACAATAAGCCTAATTTGACTACTGCATGCCCGACGGCCATCATCCCTAACAGCCACATAATTGTTAAAGCCGACACCGTCCTGTGGTACTGGACGCGCTGAAGGAGTGACGTCAGCGATTCTCTCATCTGGTCCGACAGAACAGCCGTCATGCTTATGGAACAGAAGCGGACGTCCAGAAAAAACTATTTGCTAGGCTGGTGAAACCAAGCTTTTCTCCCAATTTATGGCAAAGCCTAAACGAGACAGATGACTCACCAACATCACCGTCTGCGCCGCTGCCTCCATTTGGAGCGAGACAGTAGTAGTAGATCGTTGATGTAATGGAGGAAAAAAGTATGAAAATTTACACCAACACTAAAACACAAAACACTTAGGAACTTAGGAACTCTGACTGAGGAAGCCCTCTGGACTGAGGGTGAAACGTTTCGACTAAAAGAAACTGTCCAGATGACCAGATTGAGACTTATCAGACAAAACACTTATGTTCATTAAATGTTTAGTGTTTTTGTGTTGGTGTAAATTTTCATACTTTTATACTACTATGCAAAAACTCAGGACAGTGTTACACTTTTACTATTTTATGCTTATGTTTATTAAATGTTTTAGTGTTTTAGTGTTTAAATGGTTACTGTTGCACCGAGGGACAGAGAGAAATGCAATTTCAATCCTGTGTATGTCCTGTACATATTGCAGTTCTGACAATAAAGTTGACTTTGACTTTGACTTGACTTTTGACCCTGATACCCCTCGAACGCAGTGGGTGTAATGCTGCTTCGATGACTTTCGTGAAGGTCCGTGGTGCAAGAGCGTACCCGAATGGCAGGCGATTGAACTCGTAACAGGTTCCCTGAAAGGCGAACCTGAGGAACCTCCTGTGTTTGTTCACGATCGGTATATGGAAATATGCGTCTCGGAGATCGATAATAATACAAACCAGTCCCTTGGCGTCACGTGCTCGAGAACGCGCTTCAACGTTAACATATGAAATGGACGTTTCATGATATACTTGTTGGATGTTGACAAATCTAGAATCGGCCTGAGTCCCCCTGATTTCTTGGGGACTAGGAAATATTTTGAATAAAATCAGTTCATTTCCTCGCCTGAGGGGACTCCGGAAATGACATGTTTCGCTAACAGTTCCTGTAGTTCCAACTGCAACGCCTCGCACTGTGCAAGAGATGTGAGTCTTGTCTCCAAAACTCCATTGAACCTGGGCGGCTTCTCGGCAAACTGCAGAGTGTAACCGTTTTGAATTAGAGGTCGTAGCCATTTGTTTAAAGAGCAGGTCTGAACCCAGACTGCACTGTGTTCTGTCAAAGGTGTGGCCAGAGTATTCTGCCGCCTGAGAAGAAATAGCCTGGCCTCTACCACCGCTAAGTGGACAGAGTCCGCATTGGCCCAAGGGAGGCCCGTCTGAAAAGGGGTGTTTACTGGATGCCGCGTCACGGCTCCAGGACTGACACTCGTTTGAGTTGTGCGGGCATGAAAAACGTCTTTTATAAGGTTGATCAGTGACTGTACCTGCAGAGTGCTTTGTTGGTAAGAGAGACAAAAAAGTCCTGGCTGGAACTACTGTGTCCAGACCAGGCTCATGTAGGGCTGGGCGATATGTAAAAAATCATATATCACGATATGGACTTTTTTATATCACGATAACGATATATATCACGATATAAAAAAAACTTTGGTCCAAATTTTTCCTGTACACACACATCGTGTTGTATATATACAACACGTGTGTGTGTGTGTGTGTGTGTGTGTACAGGAAAAATTTGGACCAAAGTTTTTATTTTATTTTTTATTTTATTTTACTACAGATACAGTTACAATTATAAGAATGTGAACAAAAAGAACAAGGAAATTTGGACCTACTTTGGACCAAATTTTCCTGCAGGTGGCGGTAAAACAACGGCTGCTAATAAAACCCACGAAGAAGAAATCCGCTCTGACTGGAGTAAACAAGGCAAAGAAACAGAAAAGAGAAAACGTTGCGTTTGATTCCGGTTCTGTTGTGTCTCTGGTCTGTTTTATATTGGTTAACTGGACCCGAGTTCGGACTCGGTTGGACTTCGTGTCCTCTGGACCCATTTTGTCTCCGAGTTTCAGCGGAGCGAAATAATGGAAGCTAACAAGGTGAGCTTCCCCCTCTTTTTGGTAAAAGTTCTTCTTCTTGGGCTGCCTGCGCAGCTGTTTCTCCATGTTGTGACACCCATAGATATCTGGTGACACCGGCTTCATGCCGGCTGCGTCTCTGTTGAACTCGAGTTTAACAACGTAAAGCATGTGTCGCAAACCCGCGCGTGCGTCAAACATAAAGCAGCGCCGTCATCTCGCAAAACCACAATATGAAGCTTCTTTGCGACCGTTATTTTTTTATTCTTATTTATCACGATAGAGACGATAGAAGGAAAGTAGCACGATAGACACGTTTCTATCGTCCCCACGATATATATCGTCATATCGCACAGCCCTAGGCTCATGTGAATTAACCGTTTTAAAGAGTTCAGCGGTTTGTCTGACTCGTCTGTGCGGTTCAACGCTCAGTGACTGCAGACAGTCACGTGAGCGTGCCCCCACCGTCTTGTGGGGAGGCGGGGCTGGAGGGCTAACAGGGAGGGTACCGAGTGCACCTTCAGCCCGACTCTGTGTGTCATCATGTGAGAAGAAAATCGTTTTCTGTACATTACCTGAGTTTGGAGATGCGTTCACGAACCTCGGAAAAGAGGCAACCAGCTTGTCTGAATAAAAAAACTGTTTTGAGTGACAGATTCTTTATTTTCAGTAAAGCACACATTGTCGGAACACATCTCCTACACACGTCACTTCTTGTGCTGGTCCCTCCTTGCACTCAGGTGCTGGCCGGCCCACGAAGGTTGTTGGCGGCCTTTTCCTCTGAAACTCCTGACCTTCTGGGAGTACTGAAACGGGTTCCCTCTCGACGGAGCTGGGGTCTGCGGCACGGTGAAGGTGATAAGCGTCGTTGCTGGCTTCTGAACGTTCTGCTCTGCTCCCGTGGGTGCACCGGCCCGCGTGTAGCACGAGGGTCTGCCCGAGGCGACACTCCGTGCTTGCGCACGTGTTCGAGCGCCTCGGAGGATGAACGCAGCTGGTCAAACACAGTCTGATAGTGCGCCCCGAAAAGACCCTGTGATGAAATCGGCCCCTCCAGGAGCTGTTTCTTCACCTCCTCCGGGATGGTGGGAGACAGTTTGAGCCACACCTGCCTCTGAAGCAGCGTGGCTCATGCTGAAATCCTCGCCGAGCAGGTCGCCAGCACCGCACACAGGTTGGTGATGGTGTAGAGAGCTGCTCCTGCCGTCTTCGTGCCGACGCCAGGAGCGCAATGTTGTTAGCCGCGGCACCAACCTGGGATGAGCACCTGTGGATGTGATCCTGCATCTTTGTGGCGAACTGTTCTCCCGGTGAAGGTGGTGAAACGGACTTCCCCACATGTTTTGCTGGCTTAAGGCCGAACACGGCAGACAAACTTGGCTCCAGCGGCAGGACCGGCAGGAACACCTGGTCCGTCAGCCCCTGGACCTTCGTGACCGGAACAAAGGATGAGACCGGAGCTCTCATCTTCAGCGGCTCGTTTGCTTCGGCCACCAGCAGAGAGCGGATGTCCGGGACACAAGGCCAGATTACTTGTGGTTGGTTCCCAACCTTGGTAGTAAATCTTCCCCCCAAAAATGAAGACGCCTGCGTGGTGCCTTAAGGGACCGTCAGACCATACAAATTTGCTGTCCACCTGATCATGTCGGGCAATGCATTGGTCAAATTGACATGCGTGCCCTGCTCGTCTGCGTCGGGTGGCGTCTTTCCTGCGTCCTTGGGGGACGGTGCCCTACTGCTGCATGACACCGTGTCATAAGGCTTGTAGGGCATTGGGTCCGGTCCTCCGGACGGGCAGACTAGGCCTAGCGCATCGGCCATGGCGGCCCCTCCGGCGGCCATGACTGCTCCCTCGGTTGGGGGTAAGTCTTTCAGAAGAGGTGGCGGGACGCGGCGGCTAGTTCCTTCTGGCAGGTGAGTGAAGGGCGAGGCCGGTTCCAAACCTCCAGAAGACGACGGGCCGGCATCACTAGCTACTCCCATGGACGCATATTCCGCCAGCTGCACAAACCACGGGCTGGTAGCTGCGTCCACCATCGGTTGAGCCTCCATTGCCGCTTGGGCAAAGAGGTCAAACCGGCGTTCCTTTTCCTCCTCCGTCAGGAGCTGGCAGGCTGGGCAGGCGGGATGCTGGAACATAGCCTGCTATGCGTGGTGGGCTCCAAGGCACGTCTCACAGAGGGAATGCTTGTCTGCCGCCAGGATGAAGCCAAATTCACATCCTGTTCATCTCTTGAAAGTGCGTTTGAAAGACATGTTGTTTCTTGAGCAAAAAATCTTCGTAGCGTTATACGTGAAAATTTTTTAGGGAGTGGTTTCTCGGTCAATGGCCGCTTATATAGTAGACCGAGGTGTGGCCCACAGCAGGTGGGTGTTGACTATGAGTCTTCAGTGTTGGCACAAAAGCGTAGGGATTAACCCAATAAATGTGGCTTAAAGGGTGGAGCCTACATGAAATAGAACTATTATGACAATAGTTCCAAGCAGTGTTCACGTCGTTGGTCAATAGAATATGATGCCAATCAAAGTGAGATATATCCCAGAGGAAGGACTGTTCACAAAAACGTTTCAAATCCCTTTTTTGAATTAATCTCGGCTTAGAAGGTGGAAGTTTATTAACTCTGAACGCAGCTATTACACAATGATCACTCAAAATGTCAGCAAATACACCTGTACCAGGAAATTTGTGAGGCATATTTGTTAGAAACAGGTCTAAGATGGAAGATTTTTCAGGACAGTTTTTGTTTGGTCTAGTGGGAGAGTCAATAAGTTGGGTTAGATTGAGTGATGGGCAACATTCCTTGAATTTATCATAGAAGAGGAGTT
This sequence comes from Garcialebias charrua, assembly GCA_038048925.1. Lineage (NCBI taxonomy): Eukaryota > Metazoa > Chordata > Actinopteri > Cyprinodontiformes > Rivulidae > Garcialebias > Garcialebias charrua. The sequence goes on from JBBPBX010013041.1 coordinate 9,416, forward strand.
GACTTATCCCAGTCAATGTTGAAATCTCCTGCCAAAAAAATCTCTTAGAATTTTAATTTTCCTAGGAATTATATCAGGAAGGACAGAGCCTCAGGTGTTGCTGAGAGGGGGGGGGGACGATAACAACCCACTACAGATAAAATCTGGCCTCCATTCAAAGTGATGTTTACTAGGGCTGTGCGATATGACGATGTATATCGTGGGGACGATAGAAACGTGTCTATCGTGCTACTTTCCTTCTATCGTCTCTATCGTGATAAATAAGAATAAAAAAATAACTGTCGCAAAGAAGCTTCATATGGGGTTTTGCGAGATGACGGCGCTGCTTTATGTTTGACGCACGCGCGGGTTTGCGACACATGCTTTACGTTGTTAAACTCGAGAGCAACAGAGCCGCAGGCGCATGAAGCCGGTGTCTCAACAAGGAGAAAACAGCTGCACAGGCAGCCCAAGAAGAATAACTTTTACCAAAAAGAGGGGGAAGCTCACCTTGTTAGCTTCCATTATTTCGCTCCGCTGAAACTCGGAGACAAAATGGGTCCAGAGGACACGAACCCAGAGTCCAACCGAGTCCGAACTCGGGTCCAGTTAACCAATACAAAACAGACCAGAGACACAACAGAACCGCAATCAAACGCAACGTTTTCTCTTTTCTGTTTCTTGCTTTGTTTACTCAAACTTCAGAGCGGATTTCTTCTTCGTGAGTTTCATTAGCAGCTGTTGTTTTACCGCCACCTGCAGGAAAAATTTGGACCAAAGTAGAAAAGGAGTTGTTTGTTTGTTTGTTAGTTTATTCATTTTATAATATGAAATACAACAATTAACGTATTCATAATAGAAAAAAAATAAAAAATGAAATGAAAGGTAGCAGATGAAGAATAAATCTTATTAAATCTGCTCCTTATTCATCTAATAACAGTTCAAACAATATTTTCTATAATAACAAAATAAGTAAATAACTCAGTCAATTTTCAATTCACATATATCACACATTAAATTAGATTCATTTATATTTTTTTAGCAATTCATTTTTTACCAGTTTCTTAAATACAAGGAATGATTTGGCTTCCTTAACATTTGTCATTTGTCATTAAGTCATTCCATAATCGTACTCCTTGAATTAAGGTAGATCTTAGGTAGATCTAGTTTCTACTTTGGTCCAAATTTCCTTGTTCTTTTTGTTCACATTCTTATAATTGTAACTATCTGTAGTAAAATAATAAAATAAAAAAACTTTGGTCCAAATTTTTCCTGTACACACACACACACACATCGTGTTGTATATATCGTGATATATATCGTTATCGTGATATAAAAAAGTCCATATCGTGATATATGATTTTTTCCATATCGCCCAGCCCTAATGTTTACAGCTACAAGACTAGAAACCAGAGAATCTCTGATGTAAATAGCGACTCCACCCCCCATTATTGATGTTTTTTTGTTAAATCCATTGATTACCAGATCGTTGTTCAGTACAGGTTTGTTGTGCCAAGTTTCAGAGATGAAGTTTATGTCTGCCCTAGAAGAACTGACCAAAATTTTCAAGGCATCAAGTTTTTTCAGAAGGCTATGAATGTTTACATGCAGAAAATGAAGACCCGACATGTTTTTAAAGTCATTTGGTATGCTTGGGCTGAATCCCCGAGAGAAGTAACAACATTATTATCAGACATTTTCTTGAGTTTTTTGTGACTGGTGTGTAATACATAGTTCCCACACAGTGGCGAGTATTGCGCAATACCTGGTTTTTCGCCACTCCTAAAGGCAGAAATGGCGGACAAACACACTCGAGCTACCACATCTAAATACATTACTAGCTTCACCAAGGCTGGCAGTGGTCAGAGTTAAACGAGTTGGAGAAAGAAAATCATGGCAGACGAAGCTGACAACTTGTCACAAAGTAGTTACTCTGATATCATTAATTATTTAATTACTACGAGGAGCGCACACCGGCTTCATAGCGCAGAGCTTCACAGCTTTAAATCCAAAAAAGATGTGTAAACTGTCTCAATCATATCTAACCAGCTAAATAAAGGTTTAACTAAAATAACACACAGCCAGCACAAACAGTCCAGCCTGAACATGGACCAGGACCAGCACTTTGAGTGTTACCGTGTGGTAAGTTAGCATGTCGCGTTAGCGGAGGGTCCGTCGCACGGAGGCTCGCGGGAGCTCAGGTCGGACGGCGTGGATCCGTCGCGGCCGCGGGGGCACGTCCCATGGGACCGACGCGTCGCCCGCACGACTTGGCTCCCGTCCTCCTTCCCCCACTGGGGCGGTCTCCCCGGGACCGGCGAGACCGTGAGGAGGCCGTTGTCGCGTTAGCGAGATGCTAAGCTAACCACAGCAAGACGTGTTGCTAAATAATGAAAAAAAAAAAAACAGCTCTAACACACAGACAGTTGTACTCTAACATTGTTCTGACATTGTTTCACAAAATGATTTATGTAGAATATTTTGTTTACCGGCCAAAAGCACGACGTCTTCTGAGCAGATCCAAGCAGAGATGGGGCGGTTGTGAGTTTTCTCCGATGAGATAAATCCTTCACGTTTACTTTTTTTTGATTAAGTGAAACCTGCGCGTTGCCCAAACGTCTACCCGACTGGAACACCCACTGACCCAACACAAAGTAACCATTGCAATTAATTAGAAATTAACAAAAAAAACAACGTGAAAAATGGACATCCACTAGACTGCGCTCTTACTGCTCTCTGCCTCCCTGTGGGAGGGTCCAACCGGAAATTCCACAGATGTGACGTCACATGGGAACTATGTATTACAGGAGTTAATAGTGGGACAATTATCCCCTATAATTGAACCATGAGAAACATTAATGAAGACGCAATCATTCAGAACCCAAAAACAGTGAAAGTAGCAGTGATGGGCAGATCCATATGTGTTAACAAGATTCAGTGATTCCAGTTAGTCTGAGATCTAAAAATATTGACAATAACATGAATGGTGCAGAAAAGACTCCGACCTTAAAGCGTCACAAATCAAATGGGCAAACAAATCTGACTGGGTGGCCCAACTGCAGTTTGAGTGTGGCTGAGGGGGGCTCCAACCTCCCTGCTAAGATGAATGGATGTGGGAAACAGAAGCTGGGTCTAGAATCGACGGGTAGAAATGGATAATTCGTAGCAAATAGCAGAGCAAGCTGCCAGAAAATCCTCTTGAAATGAAAGACATGGTCCTAGTTTGTTTCAGGTCAGCAGGGAACAACAGCGTGATCCGGAATAAAATTATTACTATCCAGGTGAGTTTGGATGCAAGCCTGTAGCAACTCCGATGCAAACTTCGGACTTCTCTCGAGCACCATACAACGCTGCTGCTCCGCGCTTCACTCTGCTCGTCTGCTCATCAGAACTCCCAGAGCACGGGAGACTACCCTCTGTGAAAAACTATGAGACTGACCAGAGAGGATAGAATAGAATATAGAATAGAATATATCTTTATTGTCATCGTCATTGCACCGGAGCACAAAACATTGCAATTGACGCACACAGTCCTTGAGAGAGGACGTGTACACGTAGCCGCAGCAGAAATTAATCCGCGCCGCCACAAACAGATATGGAAAAAAAAAGGAAGGTTACAATAGGATAATCGGTAGTATTCAAAAAAGATTCTATCACATTTTGTCTTACAGGACACTCTATGATACAGCCAAAAAACTCTACCAGCAAGCACAATTAAGACAATCACATGTTGCATTTGGGGGCGAAGCAATGAGACAAGTCTGTTAGCACCGTCCAGATAGAGCACAGTTCTGCAGATGTGACCAGCCGGCCTTATCTGAAAGCACACAGAGAGCTCTCGGGGGGAGGGGTGCGACAGTGGTTCTTCAGTTGCTCAGACTCCAGGAGAAATTTGTAGTCAGCCTTGTTCAAGGTTGCTTGGGGAGTCCGATTAGATTAGTTAGATTTATCTTCAGGGCAGGCTTCGGTGAACTTTACCGTAGCCTTGAGTCCAGCTGCTGTCTGAAATCCAATTCTTCCAAATTTATGTGAAGCTTTCACCGACCCAAGCTATGGGTCCACCTCCTCCCCCTGGTGTAATCCGCTCGGCCGCAAACGAGTCCCAAACCGCACCGCAGGTCTGCTGTCCTCCATGGCCGTCCCCACCGTGCTATTAAGCTCATAAAGCAGCTGGTTCATTGAGGTTACAGCTCGGATCACAGTCTCATTCTGTGTAGGAAGCTTAGACAGCGCGTTGATCGCCGCGGAAGTCTTCTTGATTTTCCAGTAGCAGAGGCATCCACACAAGCCAAAAGGTAGTGCACCTGCTACCATAAATGAGATTATAAAAAGGTCTTCCACGTCTTCGACCGAAAGAACGGTCAAACACATCATCTTCCATTCGCCCCAGGAATCCATGATGTATCCGGCCGGATGCGTGTCCGAAGGGCAAGCCGGTTCTCCCGGATCGGAGCGCTTCGTGGACATTTTTTTATCAATAGAGGTAACAGCCCACGCCACTAAATCCATCTTCCAATTTGCTTCGAGCGAGCACTGAAAAACTGCAGACGAGACAAAAGTAACAAAAGCAGGGGGAGGAAAACTTGAGGGACGGAGCGGAGCAAAAAAGCAGCTGCTTCGCCGAGAGCCGGAAGTAAAAGCTTCTCCTACTTTCACTTCTCCTGAGATGAAGACGTCACTGGTCCAGTTCTGCTCCGGCGCTCTACAGCACGAGAGGCACTCCCGGCAAAAAAACGGTGAGGCTGACCGGAGAGGCTGAAGTCTACACTGGTCCGGTTCTGCTCCGGTTCCGGCGGCGCTTCTTAGCAACAGAGCGTCTCCTCCAGGTGAACACAGCGATTCCTACGGAGGTAGACAGTCCTTCGTTTAAAGGTAACGGGCTGCTCACTGAGGCTGAGACCGGCTCTATTGAAGACGAAGTCCCCCAAAGCCAGCTCTCTTCGGATTTGGGCCAGTCTGGGGACACAGGTACACTTCCCCCACACCGAATAAAGACACCACGAGGCCAGTCCAACAGAAAGCAGTGAAAAGGTCAGCAAAATACCTCCATGCAATTCTTGTCGGAACCAGGTACAAGGTCCAGATGAGAAATTTGGTTGGGGTCCAGAGAGAGAAAAAAAACCCGGACTTTCGTGGGATGGCTCCCCAGCTTGAGGGGTCACCTGGCTGGCAGTTTTGAATGTTTATTATAAGTTTTAGCTGATTGCTGTACTCCTCCACCCCCCACCCCTTTCCCCCGAGCTTAATCACGACTCTGCTTAGTCACAGAAACAACAGTTTTGTTTAGCAGACTGAAGGACTTTTAGCTTTTTAATCAATTTCCTTTGGCTAAATTTGATGGCAGACTCATACGTCACTGGCATAAAGCATCTGCGTGTGTAGATTTTCAGATTAAATCGAGTGTGAGGAGGAGAGGCGCACTAATGCAGACCGGTGTTTGCCTGAGCTGGGCTTTAGTCTGCCAACTTAATGCTGATGTGCTGTCAAATAGCAGCACTCAGAGCTTTTGCCACATCAGTTATAATGACATGACCTACAAAGAGCCAGCACTAATGCACCATAGGGGGGAACATAGACCCTATGACCCTCTGAAACACACAAATCACACACGCACGTCTCTGCAGATGTGACAGATAAACATTCATGTGGGCATCCAGTCACTGCTCAGGAATGCATGCACTGTTTTGTTGTTTATTGCACTCCTCTCATTTACCTTTTCAACAGACTGAGCATCGATATAACATGAATTGTAATTCTTAGTTTTTGGTATTTTGATAGGAGCTTGTGTAGTATTCAAACAGCTGTCTTCAAGTAAGTACTGTAACATGCTGGTTGTGGGAAAACATTCGTGTGACTTTGCTCTCTTTCCTTGATGCATATAGACAATTTGAAGTGCAATGCTGAAAACCTAACATTCCACTGTTTAGCACCTTGGTCGGTAGACCTCCATATACAGGTAACCCTCGAGGTACGACACCTGCGACCTACGGCAACTCAGACTTACGATTTTATCATATTTAATAAAAATATGATTAAAAAAAAAAAAAAAAATTTTTTTTTTTTTTTTTTTTTGTGTTTAAAAGTTATTAATTTCATGTGTATAGCACTTTGTTGCAGCTGTGGTTGTTTTAAATGGCTTTATAAATAAAGTATAATTATTAATTTTACGTTTTGATAAGAAATTAATCGTATTTACGCAACTTCCGGTTTCCGCTCGCCACTTCCGGTCGCCATTTTACAACTGTACTGCAATGGAGCTCCGGAGGCTACTGTCAGCTGGCTCCGTGTGCCCGATCAGGGTTGCCTCATACGGATAAATGAGCTGGAAACACTCGGTCAACTCTGTGGACGTCTCAGGTCCGGAGGAGCAGCCGCGGATCGCCCCGCGATCGGCGGCCACAACGCCGCCCGACATGCTAACGACAGCAGCTAACAAAGCAGCTAACACAGGCGAAGACACCGAGCCGACATGCCGCGGAGGATCCATCTGCGGCCGGGAGCTCGCCGCAAATGTCCGCCTGGCAGTCGGGGCCACCGGCTCAAAGTAAGACATTATATTTTTTATTTATTGTGCAGTTCTGTGCGTGTTTATGGCCTTAGTATGTCTGCTTGTTCAGTCTCATGCCATTAAATATGTGTGCGGCGCTCCGTTAGCGGTATAACCGCGACCTATGTCAGAAACGCGGACCTACGATAGGCATGTGTTTTTGGTCCGCGAGGTACGACAAAATCGACCTAAGTCACACACGTAGGTCCCTATCCCTGACGTAACTCGAGGGGTTGCTGTACACTCTTGCCTGGATCTACACACTAGCATTTTGCTGCATAAGTGTCACAGCACCATCCTGTCACCTCACTATACTTTCACTTCTCCTGACTTCAAGCGAGCCGACCGCCGTCCACGGGGTCCAAATCTGGAGCCCGCTCCTCTGCCTGACTACTAAAAACAGTCATAGATTGACTCTAGATTACTCTCAGTGCCTTTGAGTACTAATAGTAGAGCAGACTGTCCTGACATGGCATTGCATGCTCAGCTGTTCACTTCTCTGTCTGTTTCCTCTTCTGGGACATGGGAGTGTGTGTTTGTGTGTGACTGTTCCTGCGCATGAATAGCACACACAATGCCTGGGTCAAATCAGACCTTTTAAAATCACAACTTCTGCTTGTTATAGTTTGCTTGAAGTACCAAAATGTTGGGTTTTAGAGTATTAATGTATACAATTTTTTGTTAATTGACTCATTGTAAAGGTTTTCTGTCAAGACTCCAAAGTACAGTTTCAACTAGTCTTTGACTTAACATTTTGACAAAATAATTTACGTTTCTTTGAATAAAAATTTTGAGATGTTCTGATCAACACTTCTAAGTGCACTTGCTGAATTTGAAGAACCAGCTGGCCTTATAAAGAAAACCAGCAGAAAAACGAGCAGCAGACTGGCCTTTGTAAATAAATAAATCCAGTTTCCCTTTACTAGTTTCTGACACCTCTGGTGCTGCTTCTGAACTTATTTTAAAACTCCTTACAGATACAGGTGTCCCCGACTTACGACGGAGTTCTGTTCCTACACCCGTTCGTAAGACGGAAATCGTAGTAAGTCGGAAAATACGTCCAAACGGCCCCTCATACATACAGTACTATATTTTTACCAAGCACTTTGCCTATCCTAACACATTACCCTACATAATTATCAAAAAACACATACATTCAAAGCGAAACGTTTTTTGTAACAAATAAAGTCCAGTTGTTTTTGTATTGAACGCTTGTTCTGATTTTATCATGTCCTGGATGACTGAGAATCTTCACCAGCATTCAAAGCCATAATGAAGGGGGAAAAAAGAGTTACCTGTAATTCCTTACTGGGAGCTGGTGAGCTTCCTGCAGCTTCACAGCGTTTACAGCAACGTCTGTTAGCTTAGCATGTTAGCTCGTTGCTCAGCTGTCCCTCCGCTCAAAACAATAAGGTCTCCTGTATTTCCACGTGCAGTCCTGCAGTCCAGAGTTAGCATGTTAGCCCCTCCTGACCTCCTCCTCTGCTCCGTTCTGCCTGAGGTCTCAAGTTTCCAGCACGTAAAGCTCCCTCCTCCCTCCCTCCTGTAAGTTTTGTTTCTCTTAAGTTTCATTTCTCCTGTAAGTTTCGTTTCGGCACCGTATTTTCTGGTGTAAAGGCGCATAAACCACATAACTTGAAGCAATGCTTTTCAATGGGAGGCATTTGTAAAGTCGAATCATCGTAAGTCGAGACCGTCGTAACCCGTGGACTACCTGTATTTCAACTAGCTAACTTTTAGTATTTTTTTTCACTCAGTAAAAACATTAAAGCTGCAGTATGTAGTTTTTGGAACACTCTGGAACAGAAAAATTTTGAACAGAGACACGTTTCTGGTCCCTCCCCCTTGCTCTCACTGAACTTCAGCTCAGCCTCCTTAGCTCCGCCTCCACTGCATGTCATGTCGCAGCCGCTGTGATATTCTGTGTTTATATGTTAATAAAACGTTCTAAAAAATAAAATAAAAACATGGAGCGCTGGTCCAGAACACCAGGAAATCTGCAGAGCCTCGCGCAGCCACGTTGAACCAGAGTTTAATTCGCTTGTGACAAATTCATTCATTTCCTCATCATTTCAGTCATGGAGTCAGCGGAGGAGGAAGCGATCACTTGACTTTTGGCAAAAAAAACAAAAGAAAAGTCCAGATCAGGGATGAAGAAGGGGAATTTAATACATTTGTGTCACATACAAAACAGTTTTGCATCGCTTTGCAATCCTTTGAACGAGAACGTGCGCGGCCGCTGGGGCTGGGACAGGCGGGGGCGTGGGTTAGGGGCGTGAGAAGCTCTGTTTTTATTGGCTGGTTAAAAACTCTGTTTTTATTGGCTGGTTAACGGCGGGTCACTGTGGGTTTTTAGAAATGCTTTTAGTAACACCTGGAGAAGCAAGGGGAATATAGTTTTTTTCAGAGATTACTTGTCTAACATCAGTCTGTCAGGAGATAGTGACAGAGTGAAGAAATATGTTAAAAATATATTTTTAGAAAAACTACCGGTACATACTGCACCTTTAATATTAGCCACTTGGCATTGGTTTATTGATTGATTGGCTGAAAACGATATTAATTCAGGATCCTCAGATATGGATCAAATTGCTCAAACTGAAATTGACCTATTTTTGGACAGTAGCTACTTGGTTGGTGCATCTATTTACGGTAAAACAATTAGGGATGCATGATATTATCATCATGGTATCGGTATCGGCTGATATTAGCGATACAGTTAAATATCGGACATCGGCCATTCCATCAAAATAACTCACCGATATTAGATCCGTCTTTAGCTCGTTCTGTTTTATTTAAATGACATTTCATTAAATCAAACAAAGTTCACTGTGAGACATACAGTATATGGTCCAGTTTCTGTCTATAGAACCAGAAGTTTCTGGTCATGGTTCTGTTTTAGTGTTGGTGATCTCCCCCAGAGAATCAGCTGTTCAGGTCTTCTCTGCAGTCCGATCATCTCCTTCTTGTCAAGCTCGCTGTGCGCCTCCATCAGAGGTGGCGTCCCTCAGGGTTCTTGCACGATGTTGAGTTTAGATTTGTGAAAATGTACAAATTTGCACTGTTCGAGTGTTGTCATTGTGTTAGAGAGAGTAAATGTCATGAATAAATTGGACTTTAAACATAATCCAAGTTGAAGTGTTACATCATTTTCAGCCCCTTTTTTGGCATCTGCATTTGGTAGCAGGCCAAACAAAGGCCATGCAGAATAATGTAGTATTTTAATTCCACAGCAAAGTTATGTGGTCTCTGTAAGTAGGTGTTGGGAAAAAAATATTGGTATTGGTATCTGCCAAATAAGTTTTAACATATTGGCATATTGGATATTGGCCAAAAATCCAATATTGTGCATCCCTAAAAATAATAACAACAAACAAACAAAAATATATAAATAATGTGTTAAATAACAAAGTTGATTTCAGAGTTCATATAAATTTCACTAGTTTGGCATGTATTACAATATTTTTTTCTGGAGCAGTGCCTGAAAGAGACCGAAGTTAAAACAGCAAATACACAACAAGAGGGGCTGCAGTAATAAAGAATATGAGCAACATTACAACTGTTGCAGTATAGTTTCAGAATAAAACTATTTTAAAAATGGCTTAACACTTAGAAAAACATTAAAATTGTTGTATATTTTTGTTCAGATTTTGGGTATTGCTAGAAAACCCGAACCAGTTTGAGTTTTATCCAATAAATTGGACTTAAACCTGTTTTCAGGCAGCTGTGTGGATAATTTGACCCTCATTTGTTTTGATCATATCGTCGTGTTCTGTTCACTGACCTGTCGTAAAGCCCATCCTCATGGAACTTAAAGCGAAATACAAACAAGCGTAGCCTAAATGATCACATTTAATTAAGTCGGGGCGGCTGTGGTGTAGTGGTAATGGCAGTCGTCTCCCGATCGGAAAGTTGGCGGTTCGACTCCCGGGACCCGCACCATGTGTCGTTGTGTCCTTGGGCAAGACACTTAACCCTGAGTTGCTCCCGGTAGGACTGGAAAGCACCTTGCATGGTAGTCTGCCGCCACCGGTTTATGAATGTGTGTAGCATTCAATATATGTGTAGCACTTTGAGATTTTCAGTAATGAAAAGTGCGTTATAAATTGAATTAATTATTATTATTATTAGACAAGAAAGTTAATTCTCAATAGTCCAGGTATCAAATCCGCTCATTCTCAATCAGTTCATCTGGACAGTTTCTTTTTAGCAGAAACGTTTCACCCTCACTCCAGAGGGCTTCCTCAGTCAGAGTAGTCCAAAGCACACTGAAGTTAACCCACCAAGTAAGCAACTTATGTGGACCAACCAGTTTGCTGTAGCCAAGATGGTTTCTGGGGGCGTGTCCCTCGTCGACTCCTCCCAGGCAGGCAGACATGTCCAAAGTGGTTCAAGACAAGAAAGTTAATTCTCAATAGTCCAGGTATCAAATCCGCTCATTCTCAATCAGTTCATCTGGACAGTTTCTTTTTAGCAGAAACGTTTCACCCTCACTCCAGAGGGCTTCCTCAGTCAGAGTAGTCCAAAGCACACTGAAGTTAACCCACCAAGTAAGCAACTTATGTGGACCAACCAGTTTGCTGTAGCCAAGATGGTTTCTGGGGGCGTGTCCCTCGTCGACTCCTCCCAGGCAGGCAGACATGTCCAAAGTGGTTCAAGACAAGAAAGTTAATTCTCAATAGTCCAGGTATCAAATCCGCTCATTCTCAATCAGTTCATCTGGACAGTTTCTTTTTAGCAGAAACGTTTCACCCTCACTCCAGAGGGCTTCCTCAGTCAGAGTAGTCCAAAGCACACTGAAGTTAACCCACCAAGTAAGCAACTTATGTGGACCAACCAGTTTGCTGTAGCCAAGATGGTTTCTGGGGGCGTGTCCCTCGTCGACTCCTCCCAGGCAGGCAGACATGTCCAAAGTGGTTCAAGACAAGAAAGTTAATTCTCAATAGTCCAGGTATCAAATCCGCTCATTCTCAATCAGTTCATCTGGACAGTTTCTTTTTAGCAGAAACGTTTCACCCTCACTCCAGAGGGCTTCCTCATGAGGAAGCCCTCTGGAGTGAGGGTGAAACGTTTCTGCTAAAAAGAAACTGTCCAGATGAACTGATTGAGAATGAGCGGATTTGATACCTGGACTATTGAGAATTAACTTTCTTGTCTTGAACCACTTTGGACATGTCTGCCTGCCTGGGAGGAGTCGACGAGGGACACGCCCCCAGAAACCATCTTGGCTACAGCAAACTGGTTGGTCCACATAAGTTGCTTACTTGGTGGGTTAACTTCAGTGTGCTTTGGACTACTCTGACTGAGGAAGCCCTCTGGAGTGAGGGTGAAACGTTTCTGCTAAAAAGAAACTGTCCAGATGAACTGATTGAGAATGAGCGGATTTGATACCTGGACTATTGAGAATTAACTTTCTTGTCTTGAACCACTTTGGACATGTCTGCCTGCCTGGGAGGAGTCGACGAGGGACACGCCCCCAGAAACCATCTTGGCTACAGCAAACTGGTTGGTCCACATAAGTTGCTTACTTGGTGGGTTAACTTCAGTGTGCTTTGGACTACTCTGACTGAGGAAGCCCTCTGGAGTGAGGGTGAAACGTTTCTGCTAAAAAGAAACTGTCCAGATGAACTGATTGAGAATGAGCGGATTTGATACCTGGACTATTGAGAATTAACTTTCTTGTCTTGAACCACTTTGGACATGTCTGCCTGCCTGGGAGGAGTCGACGAGGGACACGCCCCCAGAAACCATCTTGGCTACAGCAAACTGGTTGGTCCACATAAGTTGCTTACTTGGTGGGTTAACTTCAGTGTGCTTTGGACTACTCTGACTGAGGAAGCCCTCTGGAGTGAGGGTGAAACGTTTCTGCTAAAAAGAAACTGTCCAGATGAACTGATTGAGAATGAGCGGATATTATTATTATTATTATTAAGTCCTGCTTATTTGGGACAATTAAAGACACTTTTCTTTTTACATCACCTGAATCTTGAGGAAATAAGTGTTAATTTCTTCTAGGAGATGTGAGAGTAAGAAGTCAGGTTGGATTTGAACCGGAACGAAGAAGCTCCCATCCCTACCTTTGCATCGACTTCCGAACTCTTCATGGTGAGTTTGGATCACTGTTTTAGAAGCTGGTGCTGAAGGTGCTTTTCTCAAAATAAAACAAACTTAAAAACATGTGAACCAAGTTTTTAAAAGGTTGTAGTTGTTCTTCTGAAGACATCCAGATGTTTGTGCACTGCATCTTTACATTATTTTACATGTTGACCTTTAACATTTGTTCAAGGACTTTTAAAAACAAGTGGGGGACTTCATCACTTTCTACTCTGAATAAAAATGTAAAAAAACTGTAAAATTGTTACCATTTGCTTGGCATCCTCCAGAGCTAGGCTATAACTGATACAAACGGCCTCGCAGCTGTGTGTGTGTGTTGGTGTGTGTGAAAGAAAGGTCACTGACAAAGCATGTCTACTGTGTGATCCCAGATGAAAGGCTTATGAGTAGGCGGCTGTGTCAGCAGCAACTGTTTGGATATCGCTGTGTTGGTGTCAAGATTCCCACCGAGCTTGTCCCGGCCAAACAATTCTCCAAGCCTAATGAGCTTTTGAGTGAAAAAATAGAGGGAGAACATCTTGTACATGTTCCATGTTTTGAAAATATGTATATGTGTGTGTGTGTGTGTGCAGCACGACTGGGCTGTGGTTCTCCATCGTCCAGCGCTGGTACTGAAAGGAGGGTTCACAGACTACTCAGCTTCCAGAGATACCTGCACTCGTCTCGCCTGCTGCGGGGAATCGCCCAGCAGATCCCCCTCCCCATCCTCGATGAAGACTATAGTGGACAGGCTAGAGTACGGCACACAGCCCACATAGAATAACACCCAAATACAATATTTAGAAGTGTGTGTTTGCATTTTTATTTTATTTTACATCTATTATTTTGTCCCTTTCCCTTCCCCCCTCTTGTAGTGCATGTTGGAGAAAGTTGGCAACTGGAATTTTGACATTTTCCTCTTTGATAAGTTGACAAATGGTAAGTAGAACATCTGAAGTAGTAGTTTATGTCACAACACAGAGTGCAGCTTCACCTGGGCTTTAGATCTAAAGTGTTGGTGCCATCTACTGGACAGACGTGTAGCAAATGATGGGAATCTAATATGCATATACAGTATTTATTTCAGTTTCAAGCATCTTAGTAAAGCTGTAAATTTCCACTCGGGCTGTAATTTTGATCACAGTTGCAGCTGTAGTCAAAGTAAGTTCCTGTTTGCCCTGAGCCTGGTTCGGTCCAACCAAACTGAGATGTTCGTTAGCTCCCACGCAAGTGAATAAATATCTCTGCAGCGAGATTCCTGCATGCGCTCTCCTGCAGACTGCTTAGACACTGTGACTTCTGCCTTGTTGCGAAAAAATTAAAATACAATTTTTTTAAGACTTTTATTTTATTTTTTATTTTACCCGTTTCTGTGTTTTGAGACAATTTAAAGTAGAAAAATCCACAAGTACTGTACAAAGTTTAGCCCTCTTCTATCACAACTTTACTGAAACTGATGTACCCCATCTATTAGAGCAAACAAAATTAAGACTCAGTAAAGTTTAATTTGAGTGTGAATGTGAGTGCTCAGATATTTATTCATCTTGATGCAATTTGAAGCAGAATGCAGAAAAAAGTTTTAAAAAACGTATCGCAGTGGTTGAAACTTGAAAGTCGCTTTTGCTCTATGTGAACTACCAATTAAACACATCAGACTCTCGATGAATACAAATCACACATAACTGCACATGTCCTACTGACAACAGTCTCCAAATGTTTTCCAGCCTCTTGAAAATTATATTTATGCTTCAGGGATAAATATAAAGAAAATTAAAAAATAGTTCTGAAAAATGCTGATTAAGAAGAGAGGCATTCACTGTAACATTAAAAATAAAACCAAGAACTTCTCACAAATTGTGAAAATATTTATGTTCAGGGAACAGCCTGATCACCCTGACCTTCCACCTGCTCAACCAGTATGGCTTGGTGGAGCTCTTCCAGCTGGATATGGTCAGAGTCTGGAGGTTCCTGGTCTTGGTTCAGGAGGACTATCACAACGACAACCCTTATCATAACTCTGTTCACGCTGCAGACGTCACACAAGCCATGTTCTGCTTTCTGCAGGAGCCCATGGTGAGACTTTTGGCTTCTTTTATGTTTCAAGTTTTTCTCTGAAGCTAGTTCTTTGATCATTGGTAAATTTCCAGCTACTTTAAAGAAATACTATTTGAATATTAATGAGTTCTCATAATAGTTTGTGTCATTTTTCCCTTATGAATGCAGCTTGCGAAGTCTCTAACGTCCTATGACATCCTGCTGGGACTTCTCGCAGCAGCCACTCACGACCTGGACCACCCCGGGGTCAACCAGCCTTTTCTCATCAAGACCGACCACTATCTAGCAACACTCTACAGAGTAAGACACACGCAGCCTGACTAACTTACAACAGGAAAGACGCGCCGTGTTTATTTTTTCATAAAGAGTCCCTATTTTAACTCTCAGAATACCTCAGTTCTGGAAAACCACCACTGGAAGTCTGCAGTGGGTCTCCTCAGAGAGACCGGGCTGTTTTCTCATTTACCCATGGAGGACAGGTCAGTTGGGTTCTGGAGTAACTTCTAACAAACGAGTCGGCTGTTGCTTGAAAATCATTCACTTTGTTAAACTGATTTTTCTGAAACGCCAGTCTCAACATGGAGAGAGATTTGGGCTCCTTAATCCTGGCCACGGACATCAGCAGACAGAATGACTACCTGTCCAGGTTTCGCACGCACCTTGAGCAGGACAACCTGTGCTTGAGCAACGCCAGTCACCGTCACTTCGTCCTGCAGGCCAGTTACACCCCGTCCTTTTTCTTATAAGGTCACTGGGCGTGAGGGTGTTGGTTTAAAACGATTGGTTCTGGTTTCCTGTCCCCACAGATGGCCCTGAAGTGTGCAGACATCTGTAACCCCTGCAGACCCTGGGAGCTGAGCAAACAGTGGAGTGAGAAAGTGACAGAGGAGTTCTTCCAACAGGGTATCCGTCTGCTTCACCGTCGTTCTGTAACGGTAATACGCTTTAAAAGTTAATTAATTCACTATATTTTGCTTAATTGATGCAGGAGACATCGAGAAGAAGCACAAGCTTGAAGTGAGCCCAGTTTGTGACAGAGAGGCAAACACCGTTGGCAACATTCAAATAGGCAAGTTTGGCAGCTGTGATCGATATTTGCATTTATAACTTGTAATTAATATTAAAGTTAATCCGCATCTGTCCCCTCCAGGTTTTATGACGTATGTGGCAGAGCCGCTGTTTGCAGAGTGGGCGCGTTTCTCCGACACACGTCTGTCCCAAACAATGCTGGGCCACATGGGGCTGAACAAAGCCAGCTGGGGCGGCCTGCAGCAGGAACAAAGCCCCGGCTCAGAGGAGGCGGAGCCTAGCGCAGCCGCCACAGACAGCGCCGCAGCAGCAGCAGCGACGGAAAACAGCTCCAAAGAAATACCTCAGGGAAGCAGAGAATCCTGACACTCCTCGTACGCCCTTTGGCCTCCTGAACTCTGACCCCTCACCATGATCTGATGATCCACCCTGCAGCTGACCCACCTAACACCTTTTTTTTGTCTCGTTGCTTTGGCCTCCCATCCTGATAAACCACTGATTTTATTTAATTTATTTAATTCCTTTTTGGCATAGAGCAATACATAGATACCTCATTTGGCTACTGCTGTATTTTCTTTTATTCGCTTTATTTATTTGACTGCATTCTTTGGCATTACTGACTTAATGCCACTTTATTTTTTTGTTGCTGTTGGTGAACCTTAAGGGGAAAGCAGTATAAACTGAAAACAAAAGAAGACTTTTGGTATTTTGAAGTGCCATTTGAAAACAAAATATTTGAAGAATGATCTGAATTGAGACAAAGTGGAGTAGATGTGGGGCCCTCCTGAGACCTTTGAGTATGATGTTGGATTTGCTTTGAAGATTCTTCCTTATGTAAAAACAGAAAGAAAAAAAATGTGACAAGCCCAGTCCTTCTGCTGCCTCTACAAAGACTGTTTACGCATCACCATGTCGTTTTTCCTTGAACTGAAGTGAAACATGTCGGCTCCACGGTTTGCCTTCAAAGCACAGATTATTCAAACAGACCAGATGCCATAAATGACTCCACCTGTGCTACCATGCGTTCCTGAACGATGGCGACAATGTTGGATGTGCAGCTTTGTTTCCTACATCCTGTAAAAGGTATTATTGTATCAATGAGTCCTCTTTTTTTTAAAAATATATATATACAGTATATATATTTTTCTGGATCATCCAGTCCTGGTCAAATTCAGGGAGTCTCCCTGTTGGATTGGAGAGTGCTCAGTCTCACCTGGAACGTCACTCCATGCAACTCGACTCGCTCAGGGTTTTGCAGGTTTTATTATTTTGAAGAGGGAGAGGGGGTGACTGCAGACGGCGCAAAGTTGCTCGGACAAACAACGAGGCTCCCTCTAAGCAGAATGTCTCTCACAGCCACATGAAACCTGATGGACTGCTCGACTGATGCCTTACATCTATGCACAAACTATGCTAAGTGACCAAACGGACTCCTGTTCCCATCAAGTGCATGGTGTGCTCGTCTTTGAATGCACTGTCCAATCCCTTTGCCTTCTCGTTGAGGTGTTTTTTCTTTTTTTTTTGTATGGAAACAAAACGGTCGAGTGACTTTTGAACATTCCATTTCTTTGTTGGGTTTGTCTGGTTTTGATCCTGTACAGTGGCACGTGTTTGCGTTGGAACATTTTGAACGAGAGAACAGGTGCTTTTCTTACTTTAGCTGATGACGTATTTTTGCTGTAAGTGCTGTAAGACTGTTGAAACTGTTTACAATTTGTTGCGACAGCCATTTTTGGGGGGGGAAGACTTCTGTGTCGAGCCAGATTTTGTAAAGGCTTTGCTGTATTGACCTTTTTGATACATGCCTGTTGCAGTTACGATTTGAATAATAAAACCTGTTGAGTTTCACAAGTGTGGAGCCAAATACTTGAGTCGACGTCTCCAGTTCGCCTCGTTTCATCACTGTTTAACCTGGAGACGCATGTTTAATTAAGACTATTGAAGGAATGCACACGACCTGCAGCCTTTCAGGCCAGTTTTAGATAATCTATGGCAGTGGGCCCAACCCAAGTCCTTGAGGAACACCATCCTGCATGTTTGTTTTATTGCTCCAACATAGCCGATTCAATGAATTACTTTGTGTTCTGCAGAAGCCCGTTAATCACCATGTCAAAGCAGGGCAACAACTAAAACATTCAGGATGGTACCCTGATGCATGCTCAATAATCCAGGTAGAAAAATCTAAAAAACCCAAGTCTGGACATTCAAAAAAGAAAAAAAAAATTGTAGAAACGTTTCGTCTTTCATCCGAAAGACTTCCTCAGTCTGAGGTGCTGTATTCAGCTCAGTCTTATAATAATGTCACATTTGTCATCTGTGTATGTTTCCATACAAGACGAAATTAGTCTCTGCATTTAACCCAACCACCACCAGGTGGGGCAGTGGGCAGCTATTGAAAGCGCCCGGGGGGCAATTTGGGGGTGAGGTGTGCCGCCCATAGACACCACAAGGTATGCCGTGACTGGGGTTCGAACCTGGGTCCTTCGGGTCCCAAGTCGGTTCCCCTGCCTCTACACCATCTTGGCCCCCCATAGCACCCTCCCACAGTGGATCAACCAGTTGGCTGATGACAGCCTGAAACCAGCTGCTCACATGATCAAGGAGGACCATCAGCCTATTGATGGATCGTTAGCACCCTGATGGTTGTTTGCTATTCACAGAGGGCTGAGTGATACTAGCAATAACAGCATTGTAAGAGGGAGACAGTTGAACCCGGAGGCCTCCACCCCTGTTTAATGGACGGTTTCAGTATTTACAGTTTGACTCCCATCACCCTCTGGAGCACAAGTTAGGAGTCATCAGGACTCTGTACCACAGAGCAGACAGCGTCCCCACTAACTCAGCAGCCAGACAGAAGGAGAAATCACACACAAAACAGGCTCTAGAGAAATGTGGATATCCTAACTGGGCCTTCCTGAAAGCAGAGAAGAAACCCAAACAGGACTCCAGCCAGCCATCAGGTGAAAAGAAGGAACCCAGACCCAGACCAGTGGTCATTCCGTATGTTGCGGGAGTTTCAGAGACATTGAGACGTTTATTTTCTAAACACAACGTCCCAGTGGCTTTTAAACCCCAAAATACATTACGGCAAAGACTGGTTCATCCCAAAGATCCAGTCCCCCGGCACAAACAGAGTAATATTGTGTATGCTGTTCAGTGTCAGGAGGGTGATCAGTCTTATATCGGGGAAACTAAACAGCCACTGGCCAAAAGGATGGCCCAGCACAGAAGATCAACATCATCAGGTCAGGACTCATCTCCAGGCCAGCGGTCACTCTTTCAGGGATGAAGATGTTCACATCCTTGATAGAGAGGAACGATGGTTTGAGAGAGGAGTAAAGGAGGCCATCTTTGTGAAAAGAAACCGTCCATCATTAAACAGGGGTGGAGGCCTCCAGGTTCAACTGTCCCCCTCTTACAATGCTGTTATTGCTAGTATCACTCAGCCCTCTGTGAATAGCAAACAACCATCAGGGTGCTAACGATCCATCGTTAGGCTGATGGTCCTCCTTGATCATGTGAGCAGCTGGTTTCAGCTGTCATCAGCCAACTGGTTGATCCACTGTGAGAGGGTGCTATTTATAAGACTGAGGAAGTCTTTCGGACGAAAGACGAAACGTTTCTACAATTTTTTTGCTTTTTTTTTTTTTTTTTTTGAATGTCCAGAGGACCAGACTTAGCTTTTTTAGATTCAGGATGGTGTTCCTCAGGGATCAGGATTGGGAACCATTCAGCTATGAAAAGGAGTTGTAGCCATTTTGGTCAAATCTTATGCACTCTCAAGTGATTTGCTAGCTCTTGGACTATGTGCTAAATGTGGATAACTGTCAGCTGCTACCACACCCAACTTTAGCTCATTCTCTGTAAAATCAACGAGTTGTAGCCATTTTTGTTTTAAGCTCAGCTGGCTGTCGCCATCTTAAAAACACAAGTGTCAATCACTTTCTAAAACATTCAAATTAATAGTTTGCTCATTTTACAATTTTACAGCCCTGTGATGATTACGGTAATAGTTTCATCAATATACCGGTAATGTCACAACAGAGTAAGATTGCCTGTTTTAAATCCAAAATTTTAAATGGCAATTTAAAGATATTATTAGCAAATGAGCTTAAAACAACAGGATAAAAACCACAAACGAGAGTCAGGCAATTTCAACTTTTATTAAAGGCTTTGAAGATTCAAACAACTTATTAAAATTTTTAACCATAAATTAAAAGTCTCTGCTGATGCATCCAATCTTCCCTTTAGAAAACGTCGACTTAAAGAACAAAGCTCTAAAACTTTTCATTTCTGGCTTAAATTTAGGCGTGTACGCTTAATTAAGACCATTTTTCATTTAATATGCTGTCAGAACAGTGAACAATAGGCAACTCCTGAACATCAGTAGGAATTGATCAAAACAACTCTTTAAGATCTATAAACTTAAGAGGCTTTTCTTAATTTAAACGAGATAAAAAAGACAGGGCAGTCTTGGAAAATGTCAAGTGTAGCAGTACCAAGTGGAATGTCTTTGGATCTTAAAGGCAAATAAAATTAAAACAGAAAATACTTCAATCGAGGGGCAAACTGTAACAAACCTTGAACAAAATGTGCCGCTCGCAGGACAGAGAACCTATAAATTAATAAAACGGATCTAAAACTCATAATTAAAAACAGTAATTACAGTATTCTAGAAACTCCCAATCTTAATCAGTCCTAAGTTTGTGTCTGTTTAACACCGTGTGAAAATCACCATGTCAGAAAATGCTGCTTTCTTCCTCAACATATATGCTTTTTGGCTTTAACCACCCCCTTAAAAAAAGGGAGCAAAACTGATCACTTCTTCATTGTGCAATAAAAAAACAACTAGTGTTGACGTTTACAACAGAAAATTATGTTCGTAAAGCTAAAGGTTGTTACAAAAGTGCAAAATGCAGTCAGGATGATCACATCAGATGACTTGGTATTTGGGCCAGCCAGAAGATTTCAGGATAGATACCAAAACGAGGCCCTTTGAGAGAGTCCACAGAACATCTGGATCACCAGCTCGGGCTCGACTGATCAGAGAAACTTTCTCTTTCCAGTTTGTTTCAACATGTGCTGCCCAAACTGTGGAAAAACCAAGAGACAACAATTCAATCTAGAGAAACCGAATTTCCTGCGAAAATGCAGTGTGAAAGCTTATTAACTGAAAAACAGCTAAAATTAGCTAAAACAAAACTTGCTGAAATGTAGCTGAAATGGAAAAACGAGCCTAAATTAGTAGAAGAAAGCAGAAAGAACATACAGTATTTGCTGAATTAAGTTTAACACTAGAAGTCCCAGAGAAAGGTCATTCAGCATTTCTACATTGGAACCCAGAGACGGGTCGAGTGACCCAAAGGATTTTAGCTAACATCCTATAATGAGCTGTTAACAGGCGCTTTTGTTTTGTAAATAAGGCCATTACTGGCGCACCACAGGAGGGGGCACACTAATTTGACTAAGGCTGCGCTTTTTTGCGCAAGTGAACTTGGCTTCTAAATCCCCCGGTCCCTTTCAGTGGGCTACATATGTTGGTCCGTCACTTGACCTCAGGTCATGTGACCTATGTTGGTCCGTCAGTTGACTTCATGTTGTGTGACCTGTGCTGGTCCGTCACTTGACCTTAGGTCATGTGACCTGTGTTGGTCCGTCACTTGACCTCAGGTCATGTGACCTGTGTTGGTCCGTCAGTTCACCTCAGGTCATGTGACCTGTGTCAGTCCGTCACTTGACCTCAGGTCTTGTGACCTGTGTCGGTCAGTCAGTTGACCTCAGGTCATGTGACCTGTGTCGGTCCATCAGTTGACCTCAGGTCATGTGACCTGTGTCGGTCCGTCAGTTGACTTCATGTTGTGTGACCTGTGCTGGTCCGTCACTTGACCTTAGGTCATGTGACCTGTGTTGGTCCGTCACTTGACCTCAGGTCATGTGACCTGTGTTGGTCCGTCAGTTCACCTCAGGTCATGTGACCTGTGTCAGTCCGTCACTTGACCTCAGGTCTTGTGACCTGTGTCGGTCAGTCAGTTGACCTCAGGTCATGTGACCTGTGTCGGTCCATCAGTTGACCTCAGGTCATGTGACCTGTGTCGGTACGTCAGTTGACCTCATGCCGTGTGACCTGTGTCGGTCCGTCAGTTGACCTCATGTCGAGTGACCAGTGTCGGTCCATCAGTTGACTTCATGTCGTGTGACCTATGTCGGTCCGTCAGTTGACCTCAGGTCATGTGACCTGTGTCGGTCAGTCAGTTGACCTCAGGTCATGTGACCTGTGTTACCCAGTCAGGACCTGTTCGGTCCGTCAGTTGACCTCATGTCGTGTGACCTGTGTCGGTCCGTCAGTTGACCTCAGGTCATGTGACCTGTGTTGGTCCGTCAGTTGACTTCATGTCATGTGACCTGTGTCGTTGTGTCAGTTGACCTCAGGTCATGTGACCTGTGTTGGTACGTCAGTTGACCTCATGCCGTGTGACCTGTGTCGGTCCGTCAGTTGACTTCATGTCGTGTGACCTGTGTCATTTTGTCAGTTGACCTTAGGTCATGTGACCTGTGTTGGTCCGTCACTTGACCTCAGGTCATATGACCTGTGTCGGTCCCTCAGTTGACCTCATGTCATGTGACCTGTGTTGGTCCGTCAGTTGACTTCATGTTGTGTGACCTGTGCTGGTCCGTCACTTGACCTTAGGTCATGTGACCTGTGTTGGTCCGTCACTTGACCTCAGGTCATGTGACCTGTGTTGGTCCGTCAGTTCACCTCAGGTCATGTGACCTGTGTCAGTCCGTCACTTGACCTCAGGTCATGTGACCTGTGTCGGTCAGTCAGTTGACCTCAGGTCATGTGACCTGTGTCGGTCCATCAGTTGACCTCAGGTCATGTGACCTGTGTCGGTACGTCAGTTGACCTCATGCCGTGTGACCTGTGTCGGTCCGTCAGTTGACCTCATGTCGAGTGACCAGTGTCGGTCCATCAGTTGACTTCATGTCGTGTGACCTATGTCGGTCCGTCAGTTGACCTCAGGTCATGTGACCTGTGTCGGTCAGTCAGTTGACCTCAGGTCATGTGACCTGTGTCGGTACGTCAGTTGACCTCATGCCGTGTGACCTGTGTCGGTACGTCAGTTGACCTCATGCCGTGTGACCTGTGTCGGTCCGTCAGTTGAACTCATGTCGAGTGACCAGTGTCGTTCCATCAGTTGACTTCATGTTGTGTGACCTATGTCGGTCCGTCAGTTGACCTCAGGTCAAGTGACCCGTGTTGGTCCGTCAGTTGACCTCATGTCGTGTGACCAGTGTCGGTCCGTCAGTTGACCTCATGCCGTGTGACCTGTGTCTGTCCGTCACTTGACCTCAGGTCATGTGACCTGTGTCGGTCCGTCAGTTGACCTCATGTCATGTGACCTGTGTCGGTCCGTCAGTTGACCTCATGTCGTGTGACCTATGTCGGTCCGTCAGTTGACTTCATGTCATGTGACCTGTGTCTGTCCGTCAGGTGACAGACAACAATAGGTCAAGCATGTTTTAGAACACAGCAATGGGCCACCTGCATGTGCCGGCACGCACCGTATATACAAGTGCCAAGGACAAGGAGAGAGACAGTACTTGTAAGCAAAATAATTTATTTGACAGAACATCAAAGTTACAGGATAGTCAGCACAGCAGAATGAGACAATTTTATGCATAAAACTGTTCTGGAGCAGACAAAGCTTTCCGTTCAGTGGATATCCCAAAATGTTCAACTGTGAGATAACTTCAGGGTCTGTTATGTGTGAATTCAGGTCAGGGCCTCTCTTCTGACTAAGGGGGGAAGTGCAAGCAGAGTCTTACTTACCTGGTGGAAACATTGGAATGCAGTTTGTGCAGTCTGGTGTGGTGGGGGTGTCTGAGTTGTGTGCACGCATATTTATAACAAAAGGCAGTTAATGGCCCACTAATGTGGACCCACTAATGGTTGGTTTGGACTAAGGGTCTTTTGACCCTCTTTCAGGACTTCTGGGGGGAGGTCGAAAATCCTGGGACTTCTAGTGTTAAATAACCAGAAATTACCATAAAAATTAGGAAATTTGATTAAAAAAAAGCTCAAGTTAGCAAAAGTAGCTAAAGAAGCAGATAAAGAATAGAAAGATAGAAGTAACGGTAGATAAAGAAGCTTAAACTACCAGAGGGAAGCAAAAAGAGCAGAAATTAGGCCCCAAAAAAAGTAGAATTATCTGAAAAGGATTAAATTAGCATAGAAACAGCTAAATAGTAGCTGAAATAGCAGAAAGTAGCAGAAATACCTTGAAAGGAGCATAAGCTTAAATTTGCAGAGAAAAGTTAATTAGGATAAAGGTAGCCGAAATGACCATGAAAAACGATCTGAAAACAGCTGAAATTAGCTTAAAGCCCCACTGACATGATTTTTTAATTTTCATAAAATTGCTCAAAATATATATCTTTTATCATTTAAATATGTTCATTTTTGCAAACAAAATGATAAATCACTTTAATTTTGCTTTAAAAGTGATTTTGAACTTCAAGCCGTGTTTAATCATGGGAAATCCGATTACACACGAACGCACCATCTGTGACGTAACACCGGGCAGAGCTCTGGGCTTGTCACAGTGCGCGTATGAGCAGCTCCACATGAAGGTAAGTCTGATACAGCATCAGACCTAAATTAGATCCTGTTGTTTCTTGTTCCATCACCCAAACTATTTTCTGCTTCCCAAAATGAAGACAAATAGCTCAAATCTTCACATAGATTGATAAATTCGTCGGGTTTTAAATTGTCCGCTATTAAAGAGACCAGAGCCCTCTGCCCAGTGTTACGTCACAGATGGTGCGTTCGTGTGTAATCGGATTTCCCATGATTAAACACGGCTTGAAGTTCAAAATCACTTTTAAAGCAAAATTAAAGTGATTTATCATTTTGTTTGCAAAAACGAACATATTTAAATGATAAAATATATATATTTTGAGCAATTTTATGAATAGTAAAAAAAATCATGTCAGTGGACCTTTAACAAATTATGCTGCAAAGGTAGAACAAGCTTAAATTAGCATAAGAAAGCAGAAAGAACACACGCCCAATTAGGCTGAAAGAAGCAGAAATTATCAGATAAAAGTGGAAATTTGAAGAAGAAAAAAAGCTGAACAGTAGCTAAAAATCAGAAACAAGCTTAAAATACCAGAAGGAAGTGGAGAGAGCACATTTTTGCTGAATTAGGCAGAACAAGGTTGAAATGAGAGCCAAAAGAAAATGTGGAATTAGCCGAAAAAGTTAAAATTAGCATAAAAACGGCTAAATAGTAGCAGAAAAGGCTGAAACTTGCATAAATAAGCTGAAAGGAGCATAACAGGCTGAAATTAGAGAAACAAGTTAGAAGAAGCACGAAAATGTCGTAGTAGTTAGCAGAAATAATCTAAATGGAGAACAAAAAAGGCTGAAAACACAGATGATAGTAGCTGAAACACTTCACTCACACAACTACCAGAACATGTCTAACAATTCTCCACAGAGCTGTAAACCAGACGAGAAGAAAAGCACGTTTCTCACCAGAGGGGGTTCAGTTTGAGGTTTCACCTCTGGGACAGGAAGTCTGAAATCGTCCTTGTCTTCCTGTCCGCTGCCTTGCTGATAGCGATGAGCGAACTTGCGTTTCAGGGCTTCAGCGATGAGAGCCGCAGCGTCTACCGGCTCCTGTGACTTCACCTTGACCTCGTATTCCCCCGGACGGCTGGGAGAACGGAACAAGGCGATAAAAGCATCGAACACTACAAGAGTTGATTTGTTTTTTTTGGTCACTCAGCATCATAATTAGAGTGAAGATAACTAAAGTTGAAACTGACCTTTTTACAGAGCGCAGCTTCACTTTGTTGATGTCCTTTAAGATCTCAAGCATGCTGGGGATTTCTGTCCTTGACTCCAGAGCTGCCGGATCATTCGCCTTCCTTCCTTTGCGCTCTTTTATCAAATCAATGGCTGAAAATGTCCTCTGTAATCCTGGTGGTGGAGGAGGGGGTGGAGGAGGAGGAGGGGGTGGAGGAGGAAGAGTACCAGAAGGTGGAGGAGGCCCTGTGGCAGCAGCTGGAGAAAAGGGACAGAAACGTCAAAGCTGTGTAACATCTAAGGTTCTGCTGCCATCTAGTGGTGAAGACACAGAGTTACACATGAAACCAAACGAACTGCACCTGACTGTGCAGATTTCTCCTGAGCCAGGACGATCTGAGCTATCTGGGCTCGAAGTTTGACCAGTTCACTCTCCAGAGCGCCGATTTTCTGGATCGCCTCATTGTTCGTGGCTGATGCCCCCTGCGGGTCCGAAGCGCCCTGATGCAGGCTGGGTAGTGAGCTCTGACGAGTGAGGGGTTTTCTCCCAGGATGGGGCCTTTGGGTGCGAAACACGAGCCCCGGTGGAATCCCTGACCTGCTTCAATGAGGCAAGAAATGCAACCATGTAAAAAACAACACTTTCCACAGATCCTAATCTAGATCTAGAAAACTTTTCTTCTGGGTTATTTTGATCTCACCAGGGTCTGCCAAGGTAATCATCATCATCTTCTTCATCTCCGTCAAGCCAGGCAATATCAGCAAGTGAGGCTACCAGGCCCACTTGCTTCCTGGTGCCGATAAGGATGCCAGAGTCCTCGTTGTACGGGAAAAGCTGCCAGAGATGATAAACTTACATTTAAGACTTGGAAAAGATAAAAATATATTAAAAAAAACCTGTGCACACAAACATGCATCACATATTTACATTTTATCAACTTCAAGCACACTTTTAATAAAAATGCCCAGTCTGTCAAACGTAAAACCTACACACTCAGAAATGATTTAAACCAGTCGTTTTAATGAAAAAGACAACATAGTGGATGTTACGATCAAAAGCACAAGTGACGAACACCATCTTGCATGAAATTTAAAGACACCAACGCCTGCTCAAGGCTGAAAAATTGCAACGAGCAGGTGGATTGTCTCACATCGAGCTTGGCTGTGCTTAAAATTAGCATGCAACAAAATCCTTGCAGCTTAAAAGGAATCTTTCTAAAAATGACTGTCACTGAGCACAGTTCGTCATCACAGTCTCAAACGAAGGTTACAATTCAAATAAATTGATAAAAACAGTAAGAAAATAGATTTTTTTCCCCCCGACTTGATAAAATCAGCATTTGTGTTGATACTTAGATCACATTTTTATTTTACAAAAAAGAGCTATAAGAATTATAACAAGAATATATTACTGTCATCCATCAAGTATTTTATTTTGTAAATTGAAACTACTGGTACTGAAGTTTTATGATCTGGTGGAATATATTTTTTTTATTTAATGTATAAAGCACAGAATTACACACTACCTTCAAATATTCAAAAGCATTTTGTAAAAAGGAAAAGTTGTTATAATCTTAAGGGAACTGACATTTTTGTTAAACCACAGTACAGTATAGAACTAGTCGGGTTCTACTTTAGAGTCGGTCTACTTTAAGCTGATGAAGACCCCCAGAGCTTCTTCAACCTTTCATTAACGATCTACAAATCCTCTTTACACTTCTATACAAGCTGTCCTGTTTTCTTTTATTAATTACTCTTGTTCTAACCCTTTCTATGTAATGATAATAATGCATTATTTTAAACTCTGCATTCAATTAAACATAATAAAAGACAACATATTTAGTGTTAAAACCCTGGGGGAAAAATATAAAGTCTTGTTGAAAATGTTATACTTGACATGTTTCATGATATTAGTTAGATATTACTCTGTTGCAACAGCGCCCTTCGGATGTTTGGGAACTGAGCAGGTCAAATATCAAGTAACGGATTTATTACCAAAAGAAGATTAACGATGAAACAAAGCAACTTAATATTTAGTTAACCACCGTTAAACTGAGTCGTCACGTTTAGAAAATGAGACGAGGACGTCCGTTGTGCATTACCGTAAATTTCGGATTATAGGTCGCACCTTTTTATGTTTTTTTCAAGGCCTGCGACCTATAATCCGGTGAGTCAGCATGAGCAGCATATAGTGACACAACATATATATCTTGTATCATTCAACTATGTTAGTTTTTAGCAAACAAAATGATAAATTAATGAAAATTACTTTCAAAGTGAGTTTAAAATTAAAAACCGTGTTTCTTCACGGGACATCCGACTACACGCGAATGCAACATTGTTATTTATTCTTTGTCCATTCATTCATTCAACCTTTATTTAGTCAGGTAAATCTCATTGAGCCTCGAGGGCTCATTTACAAAAGCGACCTGCTACAAACTAAAGAATTTAGTGAAATGTCTAGACAAGACAACGCTAATATGAGCTCTAAGTGGGGTAAATATGGAAAAAAATATAATAAAGATTGGGAGAAAGAGCGTGCTCTTCAAGACTGGATCTGACCACGACCACAGATGGGAGAAAAATGCAAAATGTATTTTTATTTTTTAGACTGAATACGTTCTTTAATGTATAATTTTGCTTGTTATATGTAATGCCATAATAAATATGTTTATACTGTTTAAAACTGCCTTTTTTTACACAATGGGATGGGGTGCTTTTTTTGGGCTTTTTTTGAAAGAGCGAGTCGCTTGTTTGTGCTTGTTTTGAAGGAGCTGATCGCTTCTTTCGGTCTAGAGATCTGGCAACCCTGACCACTTTCAGATGAGTACAGTGACCCAAGAAGAAGAAGAAGAAGATGTACCGGTAGCTTTGTTAGCTCTGTATGTTTGCCGTTTGTTAGCAAGATAAGTCAAGAACCACTCAGCGGATTTTTCTGAAACTTACAGGATGTAATCACAGTGTGGAAGTTTACAAGTGAGTACCTTTAATAGATGTTTGAGATTAAAAATAAAAAAAACGATCTTTTATTAGCATAGCTTGTTAGCTTGTGGATGTATATCTGTTTACGGTATGTTATAAATAGCTTCGAAACCAATCGGTGTATATTTTTTTCTGCTTACAGAGTGTAATTATAAGGCTTTAATGTACGTTACTATGGTCTCGATAAAACATTTGACATAAAATTCGATTTTTTATTCGTGTCAGAAGCGGACTGGTCTCGTGTTAGCATTAGTTTTTTATCGGTGTTACTTCTGTTAACGTCATAAATAGCTTCAAAACCACTCGGTGTATATTTTTTCTGCTTACAGAGTGTAATTATAGGAGCTTTAATGTACGTTACTATGGTCTCGATAAAACATTTGAGATGAGATTAGATTTTTTTATTCGTGTTTTCAGAGACGGACTCGTCTCGTGTTTAGCTTCTGTTAGCTTCTGGCAGACATTAGCAGCATAGCTAAACACTCGGTCCATATTGTCGGGTTGTCTCAGCGGTCACGCGGTGCGTCAGCGGTGGATGACGCGTTACGTCGGCGGTGACGTAGGTGCGACCTATATTCCGGTGCGACCAATTTATGGATTTTTCCAATTTTTTGGCAATAATTGGACACTGCGACCTATATTCCGGTGCGACCTATAATCCGGCAAATACGGTAAATACTTTTTAAACATTTGTTCAGCTGGGTTCTGCTTCACACCGCTTTTTAGTTCCATGATGCTTGCTGTATTTGTAAAAACTCACGTCTGTGCGGGACATGGCCGACTTAATCTGTGATTTTATTTAATTTTTTGGAGGGAGCATGACAAAGGGCTGGTCTGTGTGGCCATTTCCTGAAAGAGCTTAGCTCCAGCTCTGAACTGCAGTCCAGAAACTTTTTTGTTTTTACTCTAAAGCCAAGATGCTTAAGTCTTGCTTTGGTTGTATCTTGCTGGGTAACTTTCAACTTCCCGCTGTAATGTTTATTTTATTTTTTATTTAAATTTTTTATTCATTTCAAATTTAAAACACAAAAGAAACAATTTACAAACCATATGGGAAAAAAAAAGATTTAAAATGAAAGGAAGCAGCAGAAGAAAAAATCTTATATCTGCCCCTTCTTAAAACAAAATCAATTTAAACAATGATTATCCTTGAACCAAGTAAATAACTCATAACAATTTATAGTACATTTAATATTTACCATTTATATACATCTTTTCAAGAATTTACTCTGAATCATTTTCTTAAATATAGACATTGACTTCGCTTTTTTAACGTCATTTTCCAAACTATTCCATAAACCTATTCCATGTATTAAGGTTGCTGGAAGTTGCTGAGCAAACTGACCTAAAGCAGAAAAACTGCATTCCTCATAGGAAGGGAGGGCAGCTGGAAACAGGAGAAAACAGAAGAGGACAGAGTTGAAGGCAGAAAAATCTTTATTTTTGGGATTTATTCAAGCACCAGTGAGTGAAATATTTGAACATAAAGTCCAGTGAACATTCTGTTTTGTCATAATGCTGGTATGACTCTGTTTATAGTTCAGAAATGAAAACAGACAAGTAGAGGTCAAGCGACACTGGAGGGTGCTACGTCTACTTTAACATTATTAGATATAAACAAACACGCTGCAGGAAGCAGGCACAGATGATGGCATACATCTAGAAAAGTTTAGATCACAACATGGAAAGCAGGCATTCTTCTAAAAATGCAAAAATCTGTTTTAACAGTAAATATGTTATTCATCCCTCACCTGAAAATGAACCCTGGAACACGGTTGAATGGGAAGACTGGCTGCTATTCTCCTGACAATACTTCTAGAGGAACCATAGGGTTTGGCTGAACCAAAAGCCTGCAAAATGGGGAAAAAATACAAATACATAAAAAAAAAAAATGAAACATCTACTAAATTGTAGTCACACAGAGACACCATTGCAGATTGTTAACCCACCAGGTCCATCTGAATCCGTGGCTGATCTTTACTCATTTCCGTCGATGAGTTTCACACAGACTGACGAGGGCGTACAACCACGTTAACATGATCACCAAATGATACCTAAAGCAATGAACAAAGGATAAAAATCTGACTGAATCAA
Source organism: Garcialebias charrua (assembly GCA_038048925.1). NCBI lineage: Eukaryota > Metazoa > Chordata > Actinopteri > Cyprinodontiformes > Rivulidae > Garcialebias > Garcialebias charrua. The sequence goes on from JBBPBX010013041.1 coordinate 40,006, forward strand.
TACAAAATAATAAAAAACTTCATCAATCTTTGCTCTAATCTCTTGGTCTTAGGTTGTGTTGGTAAACATACAGCAATTCAACAAGTAGGTATTTATTACTAATATTAAGATTATTACATACAGGGCAATTCAACTACAAACGGGATTCCAAAAAAATTGGGACACTAAACAAATTGTGAATAAAAACTGAATGCAATGATGTGGAGATGGAAAATGTCAATATTTTATTTGTAAAAGAACATAGATGACAGATGAAAAGTTTAATCTGAGTAAATGTAACATTTCAAAGGAAAAATATGTTGATTCAAAATTTCAGTGTCAACAAATCCCAAAAAAGTTGGGACAAGTAGCAATAAGTGGCTGGAAAAAGGAAATTGAGCATATAACGAACAGCTGGAAGACCAATTAACACTAATTAGGTCAATTGACAACATGATTGGGTATAAAAAGAGCTTCTCAGAGTGTCAGTGTCTCTCAGAAGCCAAGATGGTAAGAGGATCACCAATTCCACCATTGTTGTGCAGAAAGATAGTGCAGCAATACCAGAATGGTGTTACCCAGCGTAAAATAGCAAAGACTTTTAAGTTATCATCATCAACCGTGCATAACATCATCAAAAGATTCAGAGAATCTGGAACAATCGCTGTGCGTAAGGGTCAAGGCCGTAAAACTCTACTGGATGCTCGTGATCTCCGGGCCCTTAAACGTCACTGCACCTCAAACAGGAATGCCACTGTCAAGGAAATAACAGAATGGGCTCAGGAATACTTCCAGAAAGCATTGTCAGTGAACACAATCCACCGTGCCATCTGCCGTTGCCAGCTGAAACTCTACAGTGCAAAGAGGAAGCCATTTCTAAGCAAGCTCCACAAGCTCAGACGTTTGCACTGGGCCAGGGGTCATTTAAAATGGAGTGTGGCAAAATGGAAGACTGTTCTGTGGTCAGATGAGTCACGATTTGAAGTTCTTTATGGAACACTGGGACGCCATGTCATCCAGACCAGAGAGGACAAGGATAGCCCAAGTTGTTATCAACGCTCCGTTCAGAAGCCTGCATCACTGATGGTATGGGGTTGCATGAGCGCTTGTGGCATGGGCAGCTTGCATGTCTGGAAAGGCACCATTAATGCAGAGAACTATGTTCAGGTTCTAGAACAACATATGCTCCCATCTAGACGTCATCTCTTTCAGGGAAGACCCTGCATTTTTCAACAAGATAATGCCAGACCACATTCTGCAGCAATCACAACATCATGGCTACGTAGGAGAAGGATCCGGGTACTGAAATGTCCAGCCTGCAGTCCAGATCTTTCACCTATAGAGAACATTTGGTGCATCATAAAGAGGAAGGTGCGACAAAGAAGGCCCAAGACGATTGAACAGTTAGAGGCCTGTATTAGACATGAATGGGAGAGCATTCCTATTTCTAAACTTGAGAAACTGGTCTCCTCTGTCCCCAGACGTCTGTTGAGTGTTGTAAGAAGAAGGGGGGATGCCACACAGTGGTAAAAATGGACTTGTCCCAACTTTTTTGGGATTTGTTGACGCCATGAAATTTTGAAACAACATATTTTTCCCTTAAAATGATACATTCTCTCAGTTTAAACTTTTGATCTGTGATTTGTGTTCTATTCTGAATAAAATATTAGATGTTGGCACCTCCACATCATTGCAGTTTTTATTCACAATTTGTTTAGTGTCCAAACTTTTTTGAAATCCGGTTTGTAAACGGTTCTGGGCCACAGTTACTGAAAGCCAAGAGCTCAGGGGCCAGACATCCAGCAGTTACTGTATTGTCATTAAGTAAGTTTGTTTTACTGTTAAAAAATCTAGATTTATTTAAAAACGAACCCATTGTTGGTCCAAACTTTCACCCATGGGCCTGATTAGGCCCGCGGGCCACCAGAGGAATAACCCACAATATAATGTCTTAATTCACCATAAAGTGAGGCACAACTTCACCAAAACAAGCAGTAAATCAAACATTCAAATCATGTCGTTGTTGTGTAGCTGTTGTTGTTAACGTTGAAACAAAACTTGTTTTACGATTTTGTGGCTTTGCTGCTTTGAAACAGAAAGTTTTCCCCTAAAATCAACAACGATTTTTATTCCAATAAAACCTAATGTTTATCTTACACCATAGCAGACGACTTTCTGACAGCATTAACTCACAGCAGCGTTTGTTAAGAGTTGGCCACTTGAAAATCGTTAAAATACAGCGAGTCTGGTACTTTGAACAAGCTTCGTTCAACTTAAAACAGAACTCGACTTTCACAACTTCAGCAGGTCAGCGGGCAGAGGCTAACGCTAGCTGATAGCGGCAAGTTTAAATTTTTTTTTACCTTCAACACGCTTTATAATTATCAGCCGCAGCTAACAGTGTTAACGTTATGCTTAAAGTCTAATTTCGGCTTTAATTTGAGTGAGATTAATACTTACTGAACGAATGCTGGCTGATCCCTTTCTTAACTTTAACCACAGTCTCAAGCCGACAACACAACGTTGAGCGAGCGTAGGCAAACGTGGGGAGAGCTGGAATGTTTTTGAGCCAATTAGATTATAGGAATTAAAGGCGGGGCGTTACTTCATAAATCAAAACCATTGGACATTGTTTTGATTGATGTTGCAATTCACCAATTAACGTTGTCGTCGGAACAAAGCTCTTTGCTTATTCGTCAATGCAACAATCAATCAAACTACAGTGCCCAATCAAATCTTTGAAAAATGTGGAGGCTCGTTATATGAGTCCGCGTACACCGGTGGAGACTGTCACATTGTATTACCGCGATCCGGTGGAACTACGGGAATGTCCTTGATAGAAAACAGCTGCACCCATTGGTGTTTGCCACAAAACCCAAAACAGTGCACGGCTGCTGCTAGCTAAAGAAGCGCTGGGAATAATAGGGTTACGGGCCTAGTGTGAAAAATTGTTTAATTACGCCGGTTTAAGGTTGTATTTGAACATAACAGTTGGTTCCTGCGCCCTTTTATACCCGCTGTGACTGAAGTGATCTGGATTTGTCCAGGAGTTTTCACGAAATCTGACTCAAAGGTATGCTTTGAAGTAAAGCTAGCACTTTTTTAGCTTAGCTAGCTAGCTACGGAATCGGCTGTGTACTTCAGGGCGTGATTTGAGGTTAGGTTGAGGGTCGTAGAAAGGGTCTTTTGGCTCAAATGAGCATTTACATTTTTAATCGATTAGTAAAGCTGTAGCATAGATATGTAAACTATATATTTTTTATAATCTGCTTGCCATACAAGCTTTATGTTGTCATTTTACAGCTGAATAGCATGTGCCTATAATCAATTTTTAACTACCGGTAGTCGGAGTGATGACGAGACTAACAATGATGTTGTAAGCAACTAATGTAATGAAATGTACATATAAATTAGTGTTATTTGGTAATGACGCCAAATAGTTTGTAGTAACTTTCTGTTTCTATGCTCAGTATGCACCAATCTCTTAAAAAAACAAGTTATAAAACACATTTTAGTCAGTTTATTAAGAAGGCTTCGTTTCAGTTAATGTGTATGTGATTTATGAAGATAAAAGATTAAAACATTTCCTACAGTAGGTTATTATACTTTTGCATATTCTATATTAGGGCTTTTTTTTTATTGTGCAGGATCAGTACAGTTGCTGGGATTTTCCCTTTTAAGATGTAAAAGCTAAAAATAAAAACACACATCACCAAGTGCTTTGAAAGTACAGTACTGTACATGCATTTAAATTTGGTTTTAAGGAGAGTGTAAGAACTCTGACTGTGGTCAAATAATTTAACTAAACACAGCAGGATACAGTTTTTGTTAATAACATAATAATTGCCTGTAGCAGTACAGTACATGTCATAAAGCAAGCTCCCTAATTTTATCCCATCTCTGATCTTTCAGCAAAGAGAATAAGCTGGTTTGATGACACTGGAGGCACCATGAGTGCGGAGCTGGATGCACTCGCTGTGGTGAACCAGCTGCGAGACCTCGCTGCAGACCCCTTGAACCGAAGAGCCATAGTCGAAGACCAGGGTTGTCTGCCGGGTCTCATCCTTTTTTTCGACCATCCCAACCCACAGGTCGTCTACTCTGCACTATTGGTAAACATGTTTATTTATTTTTAGTACCGTATTCTTTGATCTATAAGTCACAGTTCTTTTGCATAATTTACATGCCCTGCAACTTATAGGCCGAAGCAACATATT
>JBBPBX010013042.1:0-22943 GCA_038048925.1 Garcialebias charrua
CTCGGTTTTCAAATCCCGGTTAAAAACTCACTACTACTCCATCGCTTTCAATGCCAGCTGATTTGTACTGGATCGTTTGATTTATGATCTGCAATGTTTTTATGTTTTTCGTGTTGTACTTCATTGTATGTGTTGCCTGTTGCGTGTTTGTTTGTCCAGCACTTTGGTGTGGACTTGTTCCTGTTTAAAGTGCTTTATAAATAAAATGGTATGGTATGGTATGGTATAGAACAAAAAGAAGTCAAATGTTGGCTCCAGGACAGTGGCCCCATGCTGAGAGACTGCTTTGAAAAAACAGACTGGAATGTTTTCAGAGAGGCAGCTGATCATGAAGGTTCAGTGGATCTTGAACTATATGCATCCACCGTACTGGGTTATATTAGCACATGCTCTGAAAATGTATCCATAAAAAAATATGTTAAATGTTACCCCAACACAAAACCCTGGTTAAATGCAGAAGTTCGCACCTTCCTGGCAGCCAGGAACGTTACCTTCAAGTCTGGGGACTCAGATGAGCTGAGAAAGACCAGAAAAGAGCTGGTTGCTGGCATTAAGAGGGCCAAAGCCACATATGCACAGAGGATCGAGGGTCAGTTCACTTCACAAGACCCACGGAGCATGTGGAGGGGCATCAAATGCATAACTGATTATAAAGGGAGGAGTGTACAATGCCCCAAAGACCCATCTCTGCCTGATGCCCTCAACACGTTTTATGTACACTTTGAGGACCCAAACAGACCACCCAGCACCAGACTCACCTCACCACCGGATGAAGAGCATCTCAGCGTGACCGTATCAGAAGTGAGAGGTAGTCTCAGAAGGATCAACCCTCACAAAGCAACTGGACCGGACAACATCCCCGGGAAAGTTCTGAAGGAATGTGCGGATCAGCTCTGTGAGGTGCTGGCTGACATCTTTAACACCTCACTTGCCCTGGAAACAGTTCCCACCTGCCTGAAGACCGCCACCATCATCCCAGTCCCAAAAAGCTCCACAGTGACTGGTCTGAATGACTATCGGCCGGTGGCCCTCACCCCGATAGTCGCAAAATGCTTTGAGAAACTGGTCATGACCCACATCAAGACAACCATCAACATCAACGAGGACCCTCATCAGTATGCATACCATGAGAACCGATCAACAGAGGACGCCATCTCCTCTGTGGTCCACACTGCTCTCACCCACCTGGATCAGAAGGACTCTTACGTCTGTATGCTCTTTGTGGACTTCACATCTGCCTTCAACACCATGATCCCCCAAACCCTGATGGACAAACTATCCACAATTGGACTAAGCCCCTCCGTTTGTAACTGGGTACTAGACTTCTTAACAAACAGACCTTAGTCCAAGAAGATCCACAACTTCTCCTCCTCCACCATAACCCTCAGCACTGGCTCTCCTCAAGGATGTGTGCTGAGCCCTCTTCTGTTCACTCTGCTCACATACAATTGTGCAGCCACCCATCCAGGCTGTCATATTGTAAAGTTTGCAGATGATACAGCGGTGGTGGGATGTATCACAAACAATGATGAGTCCAGCTACAGGCAGGAGGTGGAACACCTGGAGAGCTGGTGCAAGAGAATAACCTTCACATAAATGTGAAGAAGACAAAGGAGATGATTGTGGACTTCAGAAGGAACAAACAAACCCACACCCCACTGAACATAAGTGGATCTGCGGTGGAAGTGGTCTCCAGCTACAAGTACTTGGGTGTACACATGAATGATAACCTCAGCTGGAGCAACAACACCACCAGCCTGATCAAGAAAGGTCATCAGAGACTCTACTTCCTCAGACGGCTGAGACGAGCTGGTCTGAGTAGCCCAGTCCTCACCTCCTTCTACAGGTGTGCAGTGGAGAGCATCCTGTGCTCCAGCATCAACGTGTGGCATGGAGGCTGCACAGCTGCAGAAAGAAAAGCTTTACAGAGAGTGGTGAAGGCTGCACAGAAGTCTGTTGGAGTCAGTCTCCCCACCATCACAGACATTTACACCTCCAGATGCAGGAAAAGAGCCACCTGCATCATGAAAGACCCCACTCACCCAGCACACACACTCTTTGCCCCACTCCCTTCAGGACGGCGGTTAAGGAGCATCAAATGTAGAACCACTAGACTGAGGAACAGCTTCTACCCTGAGGCTGTTAGACTCATGAATAAATAAATAATAAGAATAATCACTGCAAAATATCACATCATGCTGATGCTGATCTGTTTCTTGTTGCTGCTGTGTTCATCTGTGACCATCTGCTCATACAGACTCTTGTTCGTGCTGCTGTTTGTAATGATGCTTATCTATTACATTAGGGCTTAGTGTATTTCTAGTTGATGTTTTTCTTAGTTATATCCTAGATGTTATTACTGTTTCTATCTTACATTTTGTTGTTGGATGTAACTGGGACCCTGTGTACATAATCTCGTTTCATCACATGTACCACATGCGGTGCAAATGCCAATAAAGGTTTTCTCTCTCTCTCTCTCTCTCTCTCTCTCTCTCTCTCTCTCTCTCTCTCTCTATCTATCTATCTCTCTCCTTCTAGACATGAACTCTGCTCTCCTGAGTGGTACTTCTCCTCCATCATCCTTCTGCCAACCTACCTGACCTGAAACACTTCTTCCCTCACATGAGGAACTTACCTGGAAAACACCCATGAATCTTTGGATCTCGTCTCCCCTCTGAAACCTAAAATAAAATTTAACAGCAATGACAAATTTCTTAATTACTTCAAGGGCAATTATATACTTGTGAAATATCAATGTACTCACCTTCTATTGTCTTCTACTGATACCCAAGTCCCTGGTCATCCTAGTTCCCTGTTTACTAAACCTCTTATACTTTTTTATCTGGTCTCCATGAATCTTTCAGGTTTTCAGAACTCCAAACTCTGGGTGAAAACTAAATTGAACAAAAATTACATCATGGCCAAAAAATTTAATTCCCTGACAGCAACATCTCACTTCTGAAGTCTCGTAGCCCAAGACTCAACTGATTTTAAATAGAAATTAAAGCTGCAAGCAGCATTGAGGACCTCGCAGCAAAGCCCCGCTCCGACCTTATTGTGGCAACCATGGGAGCTTCAGCTAATCCGCCCGGTTGCTATCTCGAAAGTTCTCGTGCCTTTCCCGCACCCGTTTGCCAGGGCGCGCATTTGCCAAATCTTCTAAATCACCTGCGAACCAGCAACGTCTCCTGGTCACAATGATGAACGATCCCATTCTGTTCCCGCATGCGTCCACCAGAGTGCAAACTCCACCCATATCAGTACGAATCCAGCTGCAAGCCTTCCAAGTTTGACTGAAATGCAACTTTCCAGACAGGAGTTTTTGGGATTTCCTTTTTTGTGGTGAATGTTTGATGAACACTTACATTTGGCTTTTCCACATGTCATATGTGGTAATCAACAGTTAGCAAATACAGTGTCAGTCTTATATGTTACACAGGACAAAGTTGGAAGAGCCACTCAATAATCGTGAGTTTCTTGTGTGAGTGGACGGGGCTTAAGTGATGTCATATATCCACAATACCAATTTGTCTAAGTGCTAATTGATCTAGTACCAAAAACCTGGTGCAGATGGGATTATGTATCACTGAGATAGGGGGCACACTGGAGTCACATGTTAAACAATAATAGAAATGTGTGTAGAAGTGTCAAAATCTCAAACTAAATCTTGTCCAGATCAGGTGATATATCTGTGAGATATAACTTTAGTAGTAATATAGCGTGCGCTGTAGAGGGTATTGGACACTTATCATGGATGCCTGTTCAAGTGGTGGATAACGATCGATCGTAGTGATTTTGGTGCTCCTCGGTTCAAATCTCTGGAATTTAGAGCCAAACGTATGGCGACTGCGTCACATCTGAGATCGTCATGCCACCACGCCTACATCCTTCTGCAAAAACTGTTTGCAAATCAGACCAACTTGTTATATGTCTTGTAACACAGGATCATCTTATTTAGTTCAAGGGTGTCAGAGAGTGAGCATTCCAAGTAAAAAAAGTGACTTCCTATTCTGAGGGGGCGGGGCTTTGATGACATCACAACATGACCACAAAGGATCGTCGGGCATCCAACAGGGATGACTCATGCCAAGTTTGGTGCATTTCGGTCTTTCAATGTGAAAGTTATAGTGTTTTGAAATTTATGGTGTGAAGCGCAAATTTGAGGCCTGGCCATGCCCCTTTAAAATAAACAAAAATGCAAGCTTTTGATAACTTTTACTGTCCAATGTGTTAAGGGCATATTAACTAAGTTTGAAGGCAATCCTTCAAAATCCCTAAGAGGAGTTCGTTAAAAGCCGTAATTAGAAACTTCCAAAATGACACTTGACCCAAAATGGCCAACTTCCTGTTAGTTTTGGACCAGAGCTCCGATACTATTTTGTAGGTCCTGAGAAGATACAGATGTTCATAGAGTTTCAGAATAATCTGTCCAAAAATGGCTTGGGGCTATGGTTTTAAAATATTCTAGGGGACGTTGTGGAGGCTTTTGGACAATTATCATGGATTCCTGTTCAAGGGGTGGGCAATATTTGATCTTACTGATTTTGGTACTCCTCGGATCAAATTTGTGGATTTTAGAACCAAACGTATGTCGACAGCGTTACGTCTTACTTCGCCACGTCTCCACGCCCACATGTTCCACCCAAACAGTAAGGATTGGAAAGCAAGTTTCGCCACCATGTCTTAGGTCACTGGACACACTTTCATGCTGATTAGGTAACAGGGGTCCAATCGGGATCGTTCAACGCAAAACTTGACACTTCCTGTTGTCTAGGGGCATGGCTTAAGTGATGTCATGATTTGACCAGTCTTGCAGAGGACCAGATATGGAACAATCACTGAAGGTTTGATGTATTAGGCAGTTTTCGTGTAGGTGCTATTAGCGTTTCATTTTTCATGGCGAGATGTCCAACTTTGAGGTCTGGCCCTGCCCTTTCAGCATACTTCAAAACTAACCGTTTTGATAAGTTTTGGTCCCCCATGCCTTATGAAGAATCCAGTCAAGTTTGAAACCGATAGAGCAAAATCCCTAGAAGGAGTTCGTTCAAATGCAGAGACTGTAAATCGCCTAAAAGGGTGAAATTTGGACAGCATTCCAAAATGGCCGCCTTCCTATTTATTGTACAACATTGGTGCTAGATGGTTTTCTGTGTATCTTGGTAAATTGGACAAGTGTACCACATTTCATGGTTCTACGACAAACTAAGACCAATGCAGAGGGTATTTTGAAATTTTCTAGGTGGCGCTCTAGAGCCGTTTCTGTTGGGATTTTTGCCACGCCTCCAAAATACTATAAATACCACCTGAAGACAAGGCTGGATTAACCATATGGGCAACTGGGCAAGTGCCCAGGGGCCCACAATCTCTAAGGGGCCCAGGGCAGTGAGGGCACAAGCAAAATATCTGGTTTTCTCCTGTTTCACTTGGAGCCCTGCATTGCACAGAGAGATTGCTACGCTTCCGTTGCATTTGGGCCATCCTGGAGCCTCCTCCCAGTGTCGGCTGCTGCAGCTCTCGTTTTTTTCTTTTCTTAGTCGGATCCTCGACTGTGCGACCTGTCAATCAATTCAGGAGGCGTGTCAGCAACTGACCAATCAACAACCTCAATTTGTCCCGAAGGTAAACGCCCCTTACTGGCTGACAAGCCCATCAGTTTTTTCTAGAACTTTATTAACAACACAAAATAGAACAATGCAACAACACTTGCTCTTCTCAAGGGCGGACGTCTCCTCTCGGGCTCCACATTGCTTTTGCTTTGTCTTGTCTGTGAAACTGTTTGAGAACCTCTTTTCTACAAAATCTCCCCAATTAGAACTATGGACTTTAATTTGGTCAGTTGGTCCCTCAACACAACTGATAACATTTCTTCAAAAAGAAGACAAGCTGTAGGTGAGCCGATTTGCCCTGTTGGCATGCACACAGCTGGATATCTCATCGACTTGGAAGACTTGATGACGTGTCTATCTCTGCTGTCATCTGTGGATCTTAAGGACGCATATTTAATTGGATTTATGATAACTGGTTCCTGCTTTTTGGATTTGGCTGGTTCCTGGTCTATCAACACACAAGGAAGACGTCGGCGGCTAATCTGGACCTGGTCAGGCTGCCTGCCTTACATGATGGCTTGGTTCATGTCTCGATAATCCAGAATTTTGGTTGAATGGATAAGATCCTTAGATTTTCTCATGCACGTTTCCATTGGTATGGTCATTTTAATTTGGAAATTTCGAAAGCGAGTGGACCGACACAGACTGAAGGTAAATGACATTAAAGTTCTGCCTCTCCCCAAAACGAATAGTGTTTATCGGAAATTTGGCTCACTGACTTATCTCAACACGCCTGCAGAAGTTTTGTAAACTTGACGCTCTCACCCTTCCCAACCGTTCTGCTGAGGAATTCCACGGACTTATCAGAGGAGCCCAGCTGAATTCATTCAACCTTTATTTAAACAGATAAATCCCATTGAGTCCCAAAGACTCATTTACAAGTGAGATCTGCTGGACAGAGAAAAGTGATGAAAAATAACACATAGGGTTCTGTCATAATTTCAGGACTCTGGATTTTCCTATGGCCGTCCTCGGCAGCTCCCCACCCCCCGATGAGTGTGCACAGATCTCCAGAAGGAACCACTGTATATGAACTGAGTGATTCTATCTGAACTCTGCAGTGCCTCTATGAGTTGGCTGCTCAACCGCCTTTGAGTCCCCTCCCCTGCCCTCTGCGTAGTGTCGGTGTCATTATGTGTTTGTGTGCAAGACTTTTTTTCATTACCACATTTTTGACTTCCAAGCAGAGGTCAAAAATGTGTTAGGAATTTTTTTGTCTCCAAACCCTATGTCATTTTTCACCACTTTTATTGTCTGTCCAACATATCTCACTTGTAAATGAGTCTTCGAGGCTCAATGGGCCTCATGCACGAACCGTTCATATGCACAGATTAGTTCTTAAACTGTGCGTACGAGTGATTTAGGATCATTTGTGGCATTCAACAATGTTTTCGTATCCTAAGATTTTTTTCAGATACGAACAAAATTTACGTGTGGTCCGGACCTGTCGTATATTTTACGAGCAGTCGGTCTGCTGTCATCCAGACGGAATTTCTCCACTAATAACTTCATATTTCGTTATTTAGAAAATATTTAGAGTTTAAAAAAGTCACGCACCACAATTGTTTTTGACAATAGGTTCTGTTTGAAGTCGAATTATAATTTTAAATGTAATAATGACTAACGGATTAAAGTATTTAAATTAAAATCGACGTGGCCCCCCCTGGTGGGTGTTCCTCTGCCTGCGGGCGTGCTTGGGGCCCTCACTATCTGGGGCTGGGCGCTTGGGCGTTTGTCGGCTCGGCCTGGTGGCTGCCTGGTGGGGCTCGTGTCCTCTGGTCCTGTCGGGTCTGGGCTTGAGGGATGGGCGTCCCCGGTGCCCGGGCCTCGGTGACCGGACCTGGGGCTACGTCGGTGCAGCGGGCTCCGGCGGGGGCCTGTGTATTTGTCGCGGTCGACCCCGGGGGGTCATTGTGTGTGGTCGCTGGTGGGGTTTGTCCGGTTCTTCCCCTTGGTCGGACCTGGGGAGAGGACGAGTGGTTCGTCCTGTTCGGGTGGTCCTGGGGACTCTGGGCTCGGGGTCCTTCCTGGGGTCTTGGGCTTTGATCGCCCCTTCGTCTGTCTCGGGCTTTGGGGGGACGGGTCTCTGATGCTTCACACTCGCTACTAAATGTTCTATTGGAGGAACCTTATTCACTTATGCATGCTCACAACCACACACAAATGGATGCAGGGATGTATATGTAGATATATGCAGATATGTAGATGGGTATATGAATGAATATAAATGTATATGTATGTATACTGTATATATATTTGTAGGAATGGGTATGTGTATTTATAGAAAGCTACTGCAAGGTCATGAATATTATCAGTCTTTATGCATGTATGTTTCGTTGCTGTGTTCTGTCATGTGCTTTGCAGGATTGTGGACGGAGGTTGGGTGTGTTTGCCTTGTGCTCTTTTTGTGGATAATTGTTGTTTTGTTGTCTTACTTTCTCTTTTCTTTCTTTCTCTCTTAAAAAAATACATATTGGAGTGAGAGGATGGCTAAAAGGTGTGAAGGGAGGCCATCTATAAATGGAAAAAAAAAATAAAAAAAATAAAATAAAATCAATTTGTTATCAATGCCGTTCTCTAACACTACAATATTAATATGAAGATCTCAAACTGAAACCAACTTAAATTATGAATTAATTTAAGTTTAATTTGTTTCGGTAACGCAGACTTCGGTAACACAGACTTTACACTGACCTCCTCCTGTTGCAGTCATAGATCTCAGATAGCTCAATGAGATAAGCGTTGCGTTGCAGTTCCGAACCTTATGGGTTCAATTCCCATATGGGACAATGTTTTTTTTTTTCTCCTTTTAATTCATTCCAGATTTAAAAAACACAAGAAAACTATTTACAATACAACAAGAAATAAAGCATAAAGTCTTTTTAATCTGGAATGAATAAATAATCTAAAGAAAGAAGGAAAAAAAATAGTCATACCTTGTGGGAATCGAACCCACGAGGTCTCGATAAGGTTAGGAGCACCTAACGGTGCAATGCTTTACCCAGTGAGCCACCAGGACGCGTGTATATTTTAAGGTCCACATTTATTATAAACAAACATTCTTTGGCTTTAGCTGGTCATTTACTCCCATGAGTGACGCTGCTAATAAGGACAGATTTTCTTTTCTTGATCACAGAGAGCAGAACTTCAATCTCCGCACCGGTAGAGTTCTTCTTTTTACTTTTCGCTGTCATTTTATGAACGAACACGTTTTGCCTCTGAGGCAGGAAACGTAGCCTTATATGGTGTTTCGAGGGGTGGGAATTATGTAAATAACCTCTCCGCGTGCACGCGCAGGTGATAGAACAGGTGGAATTCATCATACGTACGCAGCTCATTTACACACTTTTCCTGAGGATAGAAGAGTTTGTTGAATCTGACGTGGCATGTTCGTACGAACGCTTCGTACGAACAAAAGTAAGAGAAATTTAGGATAAAAATACGAACATGTTCGTGCATGATGCCCAATGTGACCTATCTGTTTAAATAAAGGTTGAATGAATGAATGAATGAATACATAAAGACAAACTCACGAAGGGTGTCATAACTACATTTCACAAAATAATGAAAGAGAAAACAAACATAAAAATTAAATCAATAAAAAACAAAGGAGTGTGACTATATGAGAAACATTGGGCCTCATGCACGAACCGTTCGTACACACAGATTAGTTCTTAAAGTGTGCGTACGAGTGATTTAGGATCATTTGTGGCATTCAACAATGTTTTCGTATCCTAAGATTTTTTTCAGATACGAACAAAATTTACGTGTGGTCCGGACCTGTGGCATATTTTACGAGCAGACAGTCTGCTGTTATCCAGATGGAATTTCTTCACTAATAACTTCATATTTCGTTATTTAGAAAATATCCTGAGTTTAAAAAAATCACGCACCACAATTGTTTTTGACAATAGGTTATTCTGTTCGAAGTCGAATTATAATTTTAAATGTAATAATGACTAACGGATTAAAATATTTAAATTAGAATCAATTTGTTATCAATGCCGTTTTCTAACACTACAATATTAATATGAAGATCTCAAACTAAAACCAACTTAAATTATGAATTAATTTAAGTTTAATTTGTCTCGGTAACGCAGACTTTACCTTGACCTCCTCCTGTTGCAGTAACAGAGCTCCGATAGCTCAGTGAGATGAGCGTTGCGTCGCAGTTCCGAACCTTATGGGTTCAAGTCCCACATGGGACAACGTTTTTTTCTTCTTTTAATTCATTCCAGATTTAAAAAACACAAGAAAACTATTTACAATACAACAAGATATAAAGCATAAAGTCTTTTTAATCTGGAATGAATAAATAATCTAAAGAAAGAAGGGAAAAAAATAGTCATACCTTGTGGGAATCGAACCCACGAGGTCTAGATAAGGTTAGGAGCACCTAACGGCCCAATGCGTTACCCAGTGTGCCACCAGGACGTGTGTATATTTTAAGGTCCACATTTATTATAAACAAACATTCTTTGGCTTTAGCTGGTCCTTAATCCCATGAGTGATGCTGCTAATAAGGACAGATTTTCTTTTCTCGATCTCGGAGAGCAGAACTTCAATCTCCACACCCGTAAAGTTAATCTTTTTACTCTTCACTGTCATTTTATGAACGGACCGTTCTGCTGTCAGAGGCAGGAAACGTAGCCTTATATGGTGTTTTGAGGGGTGGGAATTATGTAAATAACCTCTCCGCGTGCACGCGCAGGTGGATAGAACAGGTGGAATTCATCATACGTACGCAGCTCATTTACACACTTTTCCTGAGGATAGAAGAGTTTGTTGAATCTGACGTGGCATGTTCGTACGAACGCTTCGTACGAACAAAAGTAAGAGAAATTTAGGATAAAAATACGAACATGTTCGTGCATAAGGTTTGCACATTGTTTTAATTAAAACCATACATTTTTATCAGTTGTGAGATGATTCTAGCAGTTTTGCAGTTTTTTAATTTACTTAATGAATAATAGTATGACTTAAAATAGTTAATAAAATGGGAAGGAGGACTTATTATCCCTCCTCTTACTACAGTGAGTGTGGTACTTTGATATAAGTACAACTATATTTATGGCATCAGAGAAAGCTGAGCTTCAGTTATCCAAATAAAGTAAAATGGCATCAGCATCAAAAGAAGGAATGTTAAGTTTGAGATTAAACCAGTTTCTGATGTCTGACCAGAGAGTTTGTATTGACGTGAAAAGAAAAAAAAGCTCAATGGATTAATCTTCTGATTTACAACAGGCACACAAATCAACATGAAATTTAAATCTTCTTTAAAGAAACATGGCTACAGGATACATCTTATTTATTATTTTAAAATGATTCTCCTTCACTTTAGGAGATTTAGGCCATTTGACAAATTTTGAATTATCAGAAGTCATACTGGTTTTATGATTTACATTGGGATGTTTCTTAAAGGAATCTTTGTTATAATCAGTAACTCCTTTGTCGCAAACATTCATTGATAATCTTGTTGCATTTGAAGTCAACTAAGTTACAGTCGTTTAATTCTAATGCGGGCATCAAATCGTCAACTTTGAATATATCATATTTTTAATTAATTGAATCAGCTGTTTGAATCAGCTGTTTGTCATGATACTTCTTTTTGTGCCATTAACTCTAAAATTGTTATTGAATCAAATGGCATCAACTTTATTCACATTTTTTGGGGGGAGAATCCCCAGACCCCCGCACCCCCCCAGACCCCCCCACCCACACACACACACACACACGCATGCACGCAAACATTGCAAATGCTTTTAACACCAATGGCCAACACGTTGCTAAACAAGTACACATATGGTGTTCAAAGTGTGTTCAACTTAACTCAGTCTTGATGATTTGCATCATCAAAGAGGACATAGCATTCATAGTTCTACTTTTTTATGAGCTTTTGGATTTTTATGCATAAAAACACACTTCACAGTTAGAATTTTAAGTATATTTACTGTATATTATGGTAATTTATTCTGTATTTTGCCAGATTATGGTGATTCTGGGGTCATGATGATGGGGCCCTTGACGATAGTTGCCCAGGGTACAGCAAATTGTTAATCTGGCTCTACCTGAACATGTTACAGTGGAACTAACGTGGACTTCCACATGCACACAGTCTGCGCATTGAATTGATAAAGCCCTCTGGATAGAGGTTGAAACATCTTCTGTAACAAATAAAGTCCAGTTGACCTTGTATTGAACGCCTTTTTTTATTTAATGTGGACCTCCTACCAACAGGAGGTGCTGCAGAGGGTCTAAACAATTTGGATTGTCATCTGGGTCTGAAGCCTTGATAGTCTGCCTGCTGCAACAGTTCACAACAATTATTTATCACCTGTTAATCTGTCTTATTCCTCTATGAATGGGTGCCTTCTGTTCCTTCAGAAAGTGATATATGAAACAAAGCACATGTTAAGCTGACAAAAGCCAGGAAAGAGAGATGATGGAAACATTGAGTTAAACATCTTTTCTGGGCACCCAGCAATGTGATAATCTAGTGGAGATAAATATTTTCCAGCCTTTGCTTCATTTATTCTTTCAAAGTGAATTCTTTCTCTGCCTTCCTCTCCTTCCTTGTCGCTCACTTCTTCACCCACTTACTGTATTCAGCCTCATAGCTAAATGTGCTCAGGAAAATAAATAGCTGCCTTTATAATAAGTGGTCCTAATGCAGATGAATGGTGCAGGATGTCAGAGCAGTGAAGCCTCTCGCCCGTCAGCCACCTCTTCTCATTTCCATAATAAACAGGAGGCATGACTGAAAGCAAGGCTGCAGTTTTCCGTCTTTTTGTTGTTTTAAAGCGGCCTCATCTTTATCAGCTGCGTATGATAAATATATGAACAAAATATCAACACAAGACACCAACTGAACTAATTACAGCTCAACCAGTTGTTTTTTTCTGCCAATTGTTGTTTAAGTAAATAATGAATGTACTGTAATCAAACAGACAATGTGAAATCCAAGAGAACAACTTAAATATTGTTTTGGTCAACAGATGATTTTTTTTATGTCAGATGTTTAACTTTAATTGAAAAATAACTTGTAAATTCCATATTGAATGTTTTTGCCTTCAGATTTGTGTCTCCACTTCAGACTTTTAAAGTACTCACGGTATTTACTTATTATGTGTACTTTTTTTATTATAATAATAATAATAATGAATTTAATTTATAACGCACTTTTCATTAATGAAAATCTCAAAGTGCTACAAAGTGCAACAAAATTAAAGGTAAAATAAAATCAATAATAGTATCAACTAAGATCAAAGATAGAATCATGAGGAGGCAGAGTAGGCTCGCTTAAAAAGAAACATGAACAGAGAATATTTAAAATACATTTTTTTTAGAATAATCTAGGTTAATTTATTGTAATCTAAAAGTAAAAATACAAAGTAGCTCAATCCTGCAGGAAAAGGTTGCAAATCATATCTGTTTATGCAAACAGAACTGCAGTTAATTTTAAAAAGTAGGAATAAAGCATTTTAAAGTCTTGAGTTTCCATCCATCCATCCATTATCATTACCCGCTTCTTCATTTTCGGGTTGCGGGTTCACTGATGCCCATGTCCATCTATCACTGTGCGAGAGGCGAGGTACACCCTGGACAAGCCACAAGTCCATCACAGGGCCACATAGACAAATGAGACAAAATACCATTCATTCACTCTCTCACTCAAACCTAGGGACAATTTAGAGTTACCAATCAGCCTAACATGCATTTTTTTGGTCTGTGTGAGGAAACCAGAATACCCAGAGAAAACCAACGCATGCACAGAGAGAACATGAAAACTCCACCCAGAAAGGCCACTGGACTGGGATTTGTAGTAGCCACTTCAGGTACTACAGCTATTGAGTCAGGAGCCTGGTCTGCAGCAGGTGAGTGAACAGGTGAGTGAAGCCTCGAAGAACTTGTCTGTTGGGTTCTTGTTTGGTAGGTGCCTAATTTTAGCATTCTGGCAGGACAAGACAGGTAGAATATAATGGTGCATTCACCCCTAACAGCGTTTCAACGGCAGGAGCGTCCAGCTTACATGCAAAGTCAATGGGGGACGCGCTTCCAGCCGCGTCTTGGCGTCGGGCGTCACGTCACGTGCGTGTTGAGCGTGATGGAAAGCGTTTTTCCGTGCACGTGAACCCGCGTCAGCCTCCAAAGCACACGTTGATTTAGCTGAAGATTTTGCGGTTCAAACATTCAAACGCCGTTCAACTCTCCCTGATTGGTTGATCAGGGAGAGTCGGGGGGAGAAGAGAGGGGGTCAGGGGGAGAGGGGGAGAGTCCCTATGTGACGCGGAAACGATTGCGCAACTATGTGACGTATTGTTTGTGGGACACAGAAAAAACCCGCGGAGTCATGGACTATGGAAGAGAAACTCATTGTAGCTGTGTGTTCGCGACAAGTCCTTCACGACCAGTCAAGTCTGCTCTACAGAGACAGAAATAAAAAGCTCCTCGCCTGGCGGAGTGCAGTGAGGACTCGGTATACCGGTAAGCTCCTCCCACACACCCCGCAGCAGTTTCGCGTTCTGGCGTTCTGGTCTGGACACCAAGTGCGTCCACTTGCGTGCGTGACGAGCTTTTTGGAAGTTGAAACGCTGTTCGGTCTGGACGTACCATAATGGTGTAGGTATGGCTTGGAGGCCAGGTCGTAAAATCAAAATAATTTTAATAATATAAATAAATAAATAAATAAATAAATAAATAAATAAATAAATAAATAAATAAATAAATAAACAAAGGTTTGGAGGCTCAATCATTCAGGTAGATAACACAAAAAAGGTTAAATAATTTCATCTGGACCAGTTTAAAGAAACTGGTCCAGATGAAAGGATTTAACCTTTTCTTTGTGAAAATAAATAAATATGCTGATGTGGCAGCCAAAACTTACAGGACAGCTCAGACTCAGGAAACACAAGGAACAGGATGAAGTCATACCGAGCAATGCACCAACAATCACTGATAAACAGACTCAGGCTTAAATACTGACATTATTAACAAGACAAGTGCCAGCACCTGTGGGGCCTCACAGGTGTAGGGATAAAGGGAGTGCCTGACTGGGAGAGCAGGACAAGGTGAAGCTGGGACTACGAACTGATGAGAGACACCTGTAAGGAGGAAAAAAGTGGAGAGCTGGAGATCGAACAAACATACTGCGAGTACAAAGTGCATTTTACAGCGGTTTTTGGCATAATCCAGATTGTGAGTGGACTAAGATGGCTAGCAGTAGTGGGGGTAAAAAGGGGTTAAATACTGGAAAACGATGTCTTGAGGTTGGGGAAAACAGTGTTGAAATTAGGAAAAAAGTAACGATGGAAAGTTATTTTGAGATTTAAGGAAGGTCAGAGTTTGATTGGTGTGAGCCCTATTTCTTTTTCAAAAGGGTTAAAGAAAGCTGTTGGATATGTCGAACTGGCTAAAGTGTTATAGGATGGTAACCTACTTCTCATTTGTAGAGATGATGAACAAAAGAACAAGGCTTTAAACTTACAAACAGTGTGTGGTAAGATAGTACTGGACAGAAAGATTGTGGGGAAAGTGAGAGGTTCAAGAGGAGTGATACACTTTGTAGCACTTTGAGATTTTTATTAATGAAAAGTGCATTATAAATTGAATTCATTATTATTATTATTATTATTAGTGATATCAGGGATTCCTGTAGGTGAAAACTTGGAGGCATTGAAGAAGATAATAAAAGGAGGAGAAATTACAGATCTAAAACATTAACCAGCTTATCGGAATGGGGAGAAAGTTGACAGTACGTCCATCCCGTTGTATTTCCAGGACAGAATCTTGCCAGATAAAGTTATGATATGCTACTTGTGCTTGAGTGTGAGGGGATTATGTCCCTCCACCTCTACGTTGCTATAAATGTCAGAGATATGGACATATTGCTAATGTTTGTAAGGGTAAACAAAGATGTAGTAGATGTGGAGGAGACCATTCTTATGGTGAATGTGGAGAGAATCCCATGAAATGTTGTAATTGTAGAGAAGGTCATTCTGCAGCATATGCAGGGTGTGTGAAAAGGAAAGAAGCAGCTGAAATACAGAAAGTTAAGTCAGATAAGAAAATTATGTGTGCCGAAGCAGTAAAAGAGGTCAGAAACAATGATATTTCTTCAAACACAAATGTTGACAAGACGAGAGTACCTGAAAGTGATCAAAGTAATATCACAATTGAAAAGTTGATTCCATTCCTGGCATACGTCATTAACTGCTCAGAACAGGCGAAAACTAAGACTGAAAAAATAAAGATCATAGCGAAAGCTGCTACCAAATTATTTCACGTTAAAGAGTTATCTTGGGAAAAGATTTGTGAATAATTGAGACAAGGTGAAGGAACATCTGAAACTGAGATTTCTCTAAACATGACTTAACTGTTGTGCAATGGAGAAGAAATATTGTTTGGTAGAGGGGTTTTAATGCACACTTCATAGGGACATCATGTTGATTAATTTGGTGAAATAAGTATGTAATAAGTATAGTAAATTGGTTTAGTTATGGGTATATAACAGTCCTAAATGTTTGTTAACTTTTAAGAAAAGATGAGAATTGCCTTACGTCTAAGATGGTGGAGACGTGTAGGGAGATCACGGTGTTCAAAATGGTGACGTAGGTCTGTACGGTCAGAGTCAGAGAGTCTTTATTGTAATTTGCACCGCATGTAGTACATGTGATGAAATGAGATTATGTACACAGGGTCCCAGTTACATCCAACAACAAAATGTAAGAGAAAAACAGTAATAACATCTAGGATATGAACTAAGAAAAACATCCAACTAGAAATACACTAAGCCCTAGAGTAATAGAAAAACATCATTACAAACAGCAGCACGAACATGAGTCTTTATGAGCAGATGGTCACAGATGAACACAGCAACAAGAAAACAGATCAGCATCAGCATGATGTGATATTTCACAGTGATTATTCTTATTATTTATTTATTCATGAGTCTAACAGCCTCAGGGTAGAAGCTGTTCCTCAGTCTAGTCGTTCTGTATAGGTAAGAGGGTTGATAATTAGGGATTTATGTAAGGGTAAAGGTATATTGGATGTTAGGGAGTTCTAAAATGTCTGGGCACTTTGAATGGAATAAAAAACGTCTAGTCCATACTC
The DNA here is from genome assembly GCA_038048925.1 of Garcialebias charrua. Classification (NCBI taxonomy): domain Eukaryota; kingdom Metazoa; phylum Chordata; class Actinopteri; order Cyprinodontiformes; family Rivulidae; genus Garcialebias; species Garcialebias charrua. The sequence continues at coordinate 16,719 of JBBPBX010013042.1, forward strand.
CAATCTGGGAAGTGGTGGTAATGCACTTTTACATTGTTTGCCAACCGCCATAAAACACCAAGAAAAAGAAGAGAGCAGGACAAAAACACAACACAACAGGGTACCGTCCAGTGGTGGAAATTAGCACCCCCCCACTGGCCAAACGTGGGTAAATGTTTGAAGTGGCATGTAAATTTGAACAATGCTCCAGCCACAGTGGCAGGTTTGCAATTTGAACATGAAAAAAAGTTCAATTTGTGCTCCTGACCTGTAGGGGGAGGTAATGTGCCTGAGTTGCTGCTAGTTTGCTCTAAATGCCATTACAGAAGGAGAAAGCTTTTGCATTGGCGGTACACAGAGCCATATATATAGATAGTTCCGACATGCTTTGATCTCGCCGACAGGCGTCAATCGTTCCAAACTACGGCTATGGAAACCTTGTGGAGCTGCGCCCTCTGTCGGTGACAGAGCGCTACTGCAGGTAGCTTCAGACTGTAACCAGAGCCATGGAACAAATCGCCCCCTCCATGACCCACTTGACTTCCGCATTCCATTCTTACAATGGAACTCTATGGAAGTGTCGCAACTCTCACTTTATATGGCTCTGGCGGTACATATTGAGCATTAAGCAGATTAAAGACAACAAAAACGTTTTTCAAGAGGAGTTAAGGGAAGAACCAAAAGTTAAATTGTGTTTTTTTCTTTTTTTATGAAAAATGAAAAATAAATGACAATGGTGAGTTCTGTGACTGACTCATTTTTGACGAGAGCAGACAGTCAATATTTTGTCCCAGCTGTCGGCAGCATGCATCCTCCAGTAAGGCTAATAGTTTTATTGTGGGCACAATTTTTTTTTTGAAATTAGAGTCTATCAAGGACAACAAATAATCTAAATGCCACAAGGATGTGAAATGCATCTTTCAAGGAATTGTGGCTCCAGAGAAAACTGCTGCTATGAAGGCACTGAGCAACTGAAAACAGCCCAGCATAAAAGCTGAATGTACTGTTTAGAAGTGTCCACCCCACTGGTAAAAAAAAAGGAATACCCTTCAGCAATTATGAATGGCTCTGCAAGTAAGTAATCAATTTACTATTAAGCATGTACTGTATCATAATCTTAGCTATCTTAATCTTATACTGTAGTAACACATTTTGATGTTTAGTACTGGCAAGTACTGTATAGCAACACTTTATAGAGATTGTATGCAAACTGAGTGCACTGTAATTTTGGTGATCACAATTCATGTGGAAAATAGGATGACACTATATAATGTTTTTTCTCCTTCATTCTATATTAGATGAAAAGAAGGGAATACAGACAGGCAGCACCTATGTAAACAGGAATTTATATTATAAATTAAGTGTACTAATCGACCACAGGCCTAGACCCAAACTTCCAGCTTGCATTGGACCAGTACCAGTGGAATGAGAAGGTATTAAGCTCAGTGAGGAAAGCAAAGATCCATCTCCTGGACAGTCTGTGTGAGAACTTGTAGAGCCGATTTGTTGACAGGCACTCCAGTGTTCTTCATGCAACCCAAGTTAGCAGATCTGAAGTCAAACTCAAAATGTAACTGATGCTAACATAGATGCGACCAACAGTCTGCTGGAATTGTAAGGCTGTGTCCTGTCTTGGATGATGTATCAGAGACAGATCATGATGATGTTGTGTGCGGGATCCGGTCTTCTTACGTCTGATTTGAGTGCAGCGGCTGCTATGTTGCGGCCGTGGTCGAGAGACTGTTGGAGTCGTGTCTAGGTTTCGGATTTTGGCTGGAGGTTTGTGGAGATACTGCCATCGGGCAGAAACTTTGTTATAAAAATTGTCAAGTAAATCCAAAAAAACAAAACAAAACAAGAACCGCTTGAACTTAGCTCGGATGACATGGAGAAAATTAAAAAATCTTTGAGCTTCATGAGTTCAGAACTATTGAAACTAACATCCCAACAGGAACTTCTGATGGGTTTGTTTGAGGAAGTTAAACAATTGAAATTGCAAATAGAAAATAAAGATAAAAAAATAATGGAACTGGAACAAAGGCAAAGCTCTCAATTTACCGATCGATCTACGTTCCCACCCTCATCTATGGTCATGAGCTTTGGGTTATGACCGAAAGAACAAGATCTCGGATACAAGCGGCTGAAATGAGTTTTCTCCGCAGGGTGGCTGGACTCTCCCTTACCCCGGAATTACACCACATGCGTTACGGCTCCGCCCCGCTCCGGTCCGACCTCCGCAGCAAATACGCACCCATTATAATCAATGACAGAATTTACACTGGCTCCGCACGGCGGCGGCGAGCTGCGGAGAGCGGACGGCAGTCCGTCAAAATTAGAAAATTTTCTATTTCTGCCGGATGACGGAGCTGTGCCGGAGTCAACTTTTGAAGATTACGTCGCACCAACAGGAAAAGGAACGAGCACAACTTCCGTATTTACAAAATAAAATCACCACGGGCGGACTAATCCTAGCTCTATACGGATTTATTTGTACAAAAATGCTGTCAAACTATCAATTATGACTATTCTATGACTAAACTATTATATTTATGACTATGACTACACCTAATAACGCAATACAAAAATAAATAAATAAAAAAGTATTTTATTCTGAAATGTAAACATCACTTCCTGTTGCTCAAACCATGTAGCTCATTTACGAGAGAAGATCAAGGCAGCAGTCTCTCTACAGTTGTTCTCCTTCTTTCCACCGAATGAATTGTTTTGTTCTGACTTACTTATTTATCACTTGATTTATCGCGCGATCTCGCACGTGTCTTGGAGCGGCGCATCCAGGCGGACCTGAGCGGAGCGGAGGCAGTGGGAATTGGACTCGTTCAGCTGCGACCTGCGGACCGGAGCGGGGCGGAGCCGCGTGCAGTGTAAAGCCGGGGTTAGAGATAGGGTGAGAAGCTCAGTCATCCGGGAGGGACTCGGAGTAGAGCCGCTGCTTCTCCACATCGAGAGGAGCCAGTTGAGGTGGCTCGGGCATCTGGTTAGGATGCCTCCTGGACGCCTCCCTGGTGAGGTGTTCCGGGCACGTCCCACCGGGAGGAGACCCAGAGGAAGACCCAGGACGCGCTGGAGGGACTATGTTTCTCGGCTGGCCTGGGAACGCCTTGGGATTCCCCCGGAGGAACTGCTCCAAGTGGCTGGGGAGAGGGAAGTCTGGGCCTCCCTACTTAGGCTGCTACCCCCGCGACCCGACCCCGGATAAGCGGAAGAAGATGGATGGATGGAACTGGAACAAAAATATGATGAGTTGTAACAGAACACAAGACAAGATAACCTTGTCATATCTGGATTAGAAGTAAAGACTCGGACATATGCTAAAGTGGCTGCTGGTGTAAAAACAACGGAAGATGCATCACTACAGGAGCTACAGACCTTGAAGGAGCAGGTGGTGGCTTTTTTACAAAACAGGGATATTGATATTGATCATGATGACATTTCAATATGTCACACACTGCCCAGTAAAACAGAAAAAGTTAAACCAACAACTGTTGTAAGATTTATTAGTAGAAAAGCGAGAAATAATGTAATGATGCAGGCTAGACAACTAAAGGGAACAAAAGTTTACATAAATGAACATTTAACAAAGAAAAATGGCAATATTGCTCGTGAAGCAAGGTTGTTAAAAAATAGTATTGTAACAATATTGGCACTGTAAGGTATTTAAACACTTACTGGGCCACCATTATTGTAGAGATATAGGACTTACTGGTCAGTTTACTGACTTACCTATATTTTTAGATGCGCAGGTCTGAGCAGACTTTAGTCTGCACAAACTTGCCACCAATTCGCGAGTTCTTCCTTTTTCCGGTATTAAATTGCTTTTACTGTAATTAGGAAAAATGTAATTTCACGAGAGACTTCAACTTATGTTGGTCTACCAGAAAATAGACCTTTTATTGAAACTATCACAAAAATTACAATAAACATTTGTATCGATATTAGCTCTGATTTAATAACTACGTTGACAAGAATTCAAATTAAAACAAACAGACAGTTAGGAACTTTTCTGTTGGTACATTTACTTGACAGATTAAAAGCTTATGAAAAATAAACAATAGGAGGAAGAAATAAGTGAAAGCTAAGTTAACTGAAATGGATTATTTTGAGCAGACAGGGTGGCACTTTTTCCCCACCCGAGCAGACTGCTGGGCTCCCGCACGTTCAAGCACACCACGACTCGTTACCTGTTGACGGTTCGTCTCTTGGAGATAAGAGTGGAGAAGTGTCTGGACACACACGTGGATGAGTTTGTCCAACGGCCGTCCAGTTGAAACTTCAGCGTGTGTGGCTGATTCACGATACGAGGAAACTCGCCTCCCTCGGCAGGGAACAAAGGTCAAGCGCGCTGACTGATTTTCAAAATAAAACCTCAGAAAACAAATTCTTCCAGAAGATGAGTGAGTGAGTTACAGTAAGCTTTACTGTAACTCCAGCTGAAACGTGGGTCTATTTGACACAATGACCGGAACGTCTCCAGCTTTTCCAGAGGAGGAAAACCAGATGTCAGTTAGTTCTCTCCAAAGCACTAAAGGGAAAAGCGGAAGTCTCCCTTTATATGGGAGGCGGGGTCTTCCCCACCTCCTTAATGACTACTGGCTGGTTTTAACAAAATAAGAGATGGGTTTTCATCTCATAGGCAGAATGGTCTCTGAAGGACAACAGGAAAACTGTTTACATAAGCGGCCAGATGGACTGGCCTGTGAGCACAGAGAATATTATGGCTAACTTCATAGACAAAACAGAGAAGGAAGTGAACAGCTAACAGTTTACCCTGAACTGTGCCTTAGAATCAGAGCCTGCTTGCTCTGCAGAAATAAAACCAGAAGGGTCAAACTCATGCAAGTAACAGATCATCATTGAAATGACAAAAATATACTGTTGATCAATTCTGAATTAACACACATTAAAGAGAAAGTTCAATCTGATTAATTAGTGTCCATTAATCCATAATAATTGTTAACCAAAATAGTGTCCACTCGTCTCCTTGAGGGCTTCAAGAAGGTGTAACACTGAGAGTTTCAGAGAGATGCAGAGAGGTGTACTTGAAGGTCAAGACAGAGGGCCTATATCACTACAGTATCAACATGGACAATAAATGGAAAAATTTGGATTAAAGTACAGGAAGGATCACAAGCTAAAATAATAAGAGTTAAAGGATTTGGATAGAATGAGATGAGCTCAGAAGATGATGAAAAATTGTATTATGAAATATCCTGTACATAAAATTGACAAAATGAACACCATGATGAACAAACACATTGAATCATGATGATGGATCAGAATTCAAAATATATAATGTTGAATTCAAAATATATAATGCTGAAGATGCCATTGATAGAAATATTTTTCCAGTTGTAAAAGGTAGTGAATATTATAATTGCAATGATACAAGCCTTCATCTCTCTGAAACTGAAACTCAGTGAAACCCAAAACACTGACTTTATTTTATTATCCATCCATCCATCCATCCATTTTCTTCTGCTTATCCGGGGTCGGGTCGCGGGGGTAGCAGCCTAAGTAGGGAGGCCCAGACTTCCCTCTCCCCAGCCACTTGGAGCAGCTCCTCTGGGGGAATCCCAAGGCGTTCCCAGGCCAGCCGAGAAACATAGTCCCTCCAGCGTGTCCTGGGTCTTCCTCTGGGTCTCCTCCCGGTGGGACATGCCCGGAACACCTCACCAGGGAGGCGTCCAGGAGGCATCCTAACCAGATGCCCGAGCCACCTCAACTGGCTCCTCTCGATGTGGAGAAGCAGCGGCTCTACTCCGAGTCCCTCCCGGATGACTGAGCTTCTCACCCTATCTCTAAGGGAGAGTCCAGACACCCTGCGGAGAAAACTCATTTCAGCCGCTTGTATCCGAGATCTCGTTCTTTCGGTCATAACCCAGAGTTCATGACCATAGATGAGGGTAGGAATTTTATTAGTTGGAATCATAATACAAATAAATCAATAATATACTTCTTTTAATTTGTGTTAATGAATAACCTTGTGTTAAGTAAGCATTATTGAATTCAATATTTGATAGTCAGACTGTTTAATTCAAACTGTTTAATTCAAGCTGAAGACCTGGAAGTTATCCACCATAACTCGTTCCCTGAAGGAAGGGAACGAGGTGCAACACTATTGCTATGGGAATTGTGCCCCTGCCCGATTACCTGAAGGAATACATAGTTCCCATGTGACGTCACATAAAGGGCATTTCCGGGTTGTCCGCCATTTTAGTTGGTGATACT
>JBBPBX010013042.1:34455-53071 GCA_038048925.1 Garcialebias charrua
CTTTTCAGCAACATTTTAGTAATTTTTTTCTGGTTTAAGGTAAATTAAAATTTTTGTGGTAATTTCTGACACTTTCAGCCTAATTACCTTTTTATGCTATTTTCAAGGTGAAACGAGCCAGATATGATGAAAGGGCCACTCTGCCTGCTCTTGGATTTGTACCTGTTAGCAAACCGATCCTCGCAGCATCGTACGAAGTTGCTTATTTGATCGCAAAGCAGGGTAAGCCACACTCCATCGGTGAAACTCTCATAAAACCAGCTGCATTAAAGATGGCAAATCTGCTACTCGGAACAGCAGCTGAAGATAAATTATCCCAGATTTAATTTCAAGTAAAAATTGTACAAAAATATTTTTGGGGGATGAAACTCTTATTGGGCCAGAATAAAGTTGTTGTGAGTTCATGCACTGTGTTGGTTTTGTTCTTTGAGCAAGGTGATGTTGTAGAATTTGGAAAAAAAATCATATTTTATATATTAAAAAAGAGGGGTTCGGTGAGTGGCCATATGAAACTTGAGGGTTCGGTAGCTCAAAAAAGATTAAGAACCACTGAAATAAAACAAATAGGTTCAGACAAACAATGGGCATCACTTCCTCCGGCTTAGTGTTGAAATGACTTCCAACTGGGTTGCTAGGTCAAAATTCATGATCAGCGTACGGTATATGCTAAAATGTGTAAACTTTGAATTGAATACATGTTACTTGAAAAATAATCATTGTGCCTGACTTCTAGTGTATTTAGGTCCAAAGTCGCATCTGGTTGTGAGAAAAGTCAATATCAAAAATTGAGTTGCCATGTCAAAATTGAGTCCAGAAAAATATCTTGAAACATTCACTATTAAAAACTCAGGACAGAGGACATCAGTGCTGGTTTTACTCTATTGTGACATTTTCCTGTAAATGAGCTTCATTGTTTTCTTAACCACTTAATTATTGGCTACATCACTTTTATGTCAAAGCAGGGAAAGGACAAAAACAAAATCTCGTCCTCATTATATGTTTTTTTCCAGGTGGCCCTAATGTCCCAGAGGACTCCCCAAACTAACAACTAAAATGACAACGACGTCTCTCTCTGCGGGGCATGAAGAGATTCTTCAGTAAACACAGGAACGCAGTCTAGAGGGCTATCATTAAAACTATATTGCACATAGACGTTAACGATTAATCTATTTGCAGGCCATATTTGAATGTATTAAATCATGTCTGAATAATGTGTGCAACAAATGTTTACTTTAGACCTACAGTATTGATAAATTTGCATGTGGTTTTCTATATTTTAGTCTCCCATCTTTGTGTGCAATTCTTAAAAAAAAAAAAAAAGAAAACCTAGTTGCTTTATGTGATGTAGCTGACACGGATTTAAATTCATTCTCAGTGAGATTAAAATGACATAATATAACAAATCTAAAAATATTATACAACGTGTAGTCACATGGAGGCTTTAATTCAATTTATTTGTGTATTTCAGTGTTTTTATATAATCAGTACTATGCATTATCAAACATTTATGTAAATCACCAGTCAGCCTTTCTGAGTAATTTACTGTCATTTCTGTGAATTAGTAGGCGTGTCTGGGCAACAAGCTCCTATTTTTACTTCCACCCATCAAGGGATTATGTATTCATGTAATGAAATAATCTTTCCAGGTAAAGGCATTTGATGAAGTGGTTTGTTTCTCCCTCTAGTCCAACCTCCAGACAGTATCATGTTCACTGTTTGAAGGATCGGCTTAAACATAAGCTGGCGAGCTCCAATTTAGGTCTTGAAAAAATAGACCAGCAAATCACTGCTCATACTGGATTGTTGTACGGATTTAGAATTGACCGACTGTCTGCAAAAAATCTCTTTCATTTTGTGCACCACGTGTTGATTTCTGGCTCAATGCATGAATATAATCCAAAAACAATTAGGTAATCTGATCTTGATCTGATTTGTTTGCTTTTACAGTCATAATTTTCTCACTCAACGTTTAGTTTGATAATGTTGCAAATTTATTGAATACTGTATTGTGAAGTTGTGAGAAGCATCAAATTATTGAACTTAAGTAGGGTTTGCATTTAATTTGTTTAAATAGACTGATCATCAAAAACTTTTTTATATCAACTTTCCACGGCAAGAACTTAATATTACATGAATAATTTATCATAGAGTCTTAGTTTGCCCTTGTTTTTTAGGATAAAGTCTTTCAAGATAAACACATTTTAATTCACTTGCTTCTTATGTTTCTTATTGGTTGATCATCTGGCAGGTGTCACTGAATTGTTTAGGGATCCGCAGGGTCTTTTTTTTTTTTTTTACCTAATACGATAATACTTATTAATTCCTGCTTTGGTGTCGTACCTCCCCTGATCTCTGGACTTCTCGCTCCAGCTGCTCAGAGTGCCCTGCCGGAGCTGAGAGGACCTTGAGAACTACAGGTATTACACACTTAGCTTTAATCGTGCTGAAGGAAAAAAACAAGAACAATCGGCTTGTTGTGCCATACAATTTAATATTCTGATTTTGGTTTTGTACTTCACAATGTGCATCAAAAAACACTTACGGAAAACTTAAACTCATAAGTCCTAAAAGCACAAGTTTAAGACTCTCCAAAATGTGACAAAATAAAATATCTTGGTGACATTACATTATATTATTATATACAGGTGGTCCCCGAGTTACGACGGAGTTCCGTTCCTACGCCTGTTCGAAACACGGATTTTGACGTAAGTCGAAAAACACATACACACTGGCCGCCCCATATACAGGTAGTCCCCGACTTACGAGCGAGTTCCGTTCCTGCGAGTTGCTCGTAACACGAAAATTTGTAAGTTGGAACACGAAGCACGTGTTCTCGTAAGTCCGGATTTTCGCTCGTAAGTTGGAACATTTATGCTAGCGCTACTACGAACACTCGTTTTTCATCAAAAACGTTCATATTAGTTCATAAACATGGTCGGAAACGTGTTTCCAAACGGTTAGCTAACACACTTTCATCTAAAAACACAAAAAAGTGCTGTATTTTTTACAAATTTACTTATCTTTCGCCAGCTCGTAAGTCCGGGCGCTCGTAGGTCAGAGCGCTCGTAAGTCGGGGACTACCTGTACATGTACGGTACTGTACAGTTACCAAGCGCTTAGCCTATCCTAACACAGTACCCTACATAATTATCAAAAAAACACATACAGTACATTTGGAGCCATAATGAAGGAAAAAAAGAGTTAATTTCTTACTGGGAGCTGGTCAATTCTTCCTCTGTGTGCTAGCATGTGAGCTTGTGCACCTCCGAGCTCTGCAGCTTCCTGCTGCTTCACGCGGTCCACAGCGTTTATAGCAAGGTCTGTTAGCATGTTAGCTCGTTGCTCAGCTGTAGCCTCTCTGCATCGTAAACCTCCGCTCCAAACAATAAGGTCTCCTGTACTTTTTCACGTGCGGTCCAGAGTTTTACAGTAAGGACTGTTAGCATATTAGCCCCTCCTAACCTCCTCTGCTCTGGTCTGCTTGTCCAAACAGTAAGTTTCCACTGAGTGCATCAAGCTACTCTCCCTCCTCCCTCCTGGCTACTCTCCCCCCTCCCTCCTGTAAATTTCCGCTGAGTTTCGGTACCGTATCTTTTGATGTAAAGGCGCATAAACTGCGTAACTCGAACAATGCTTTTCAATGGGAGGGCGTTCGTAACCGCAAAACGTCGTAAGTCAAGGCCGTCGTAACCCGAGGACTACCTGTATATTGCATTAAAAAATAAACATTTTGCAATGTACTTGGCCAATACCACCCCAAACTTCAGCTCACCTTCTGCAAAATGGACCTATAGCTTTATTTGTGTTTTGAAGTTTGATTAGCTGTGGTGGTGATCTTGAATTAAGTTGACTCCACATGTTAATCAATTGTAGATGTACACCCAATGATTACTTCCAGAGATTTTTCTTGAAATGTGTCCTGTGGTTCAGAAGATATTTTGGTGAAAGACGGTAACGAAGGTCATCAGTGTCTGGTGTGACCACTTGCCTCACACAGTTCAACACATCTCCTTCAGATAGAGCTGATCAGGTCGATGACTGTGGTCTGTGTTGGTCCACTCCTCTTCAATGGCTGTGAAGTTGCTGGATGTTGTCAGGAACTGGAACACGCTGGTATATGCTGATCCAGAGCATCTTTCATGCTCAATGGGTGACATGTCTGGTGAGTATGCTGGCCGTGCAAGAACTGGGATGTTTGCAGCTTCCAGGAATTGTGTGCAGATCTGTGCAACATGAGGCTGTGGATTATTCTGCTGCCACATGAAGTGATGGTTGTGGAGAAATGGCACAACGATGGGCCTCGGGATCTTCATGGTATTTCTGTGCATTCCAAAATGCCATCAAAAAATGTACCTGTTTGTTGTACATAAATATGCGTGCCCATACCATAACCCCACCGCCACCATGAGCCACTTGATTCACAACATTGACATCAGCAAACCGCTCACCCACACAATGCCATACATGCAGTCTGCCATCTGCCCTGTGCAGTGAAATCCAGGATTCATCCGTGAAGAGAACACCTCTCCAACCTGCCATACACCGTCCAATGTGAGCATTTGTCCACTCGAGTCGGTTACAACAACAAACTGCAGTCAGGTGGTGACCCCGATGAGGACAGCGAGCATGACACTGAGCTCCCTGAGATGCTTTCTGATCATTTGTGCAGAACTTCTTTTGTTAAACAAACAGATTGTTGCAGCAGCTGTCTGGGTGGCTGGTCTCAGATGAATTTGGAGGTGAAGATGCTGGATGTGGAGGTCCTGGGCTGCTGTGGTTATATGTGGTCTACGGTTGTGAGGTCGGTTGGATGTAGTGGCAAACTCTCCGAAACTCCTTTGGAGACGACTTGTGGTAGAGAAATGAACATTCAATTCATGGGCAACAGCTCTGGTGGACATTCCTGCAGTCAGCATGTATGCTCCCTCAAAACTTGCAACATCAGTGTCATTGTACTGTGTGATAAAACTGAACATTTTAGTGGCCTTTTATTGTGGTCAGCCTAAGGCACACCTCTGCAATAAGCCACACCTGTGAGGTGGATGGGGAGAAGTGCTCACTAACACAGATCTATACAAATATGTGAATAATATTTCAGAGAAAAAGGCCTTACGTGTACATTAAAAAAAGCTTAGACTTGAGTTCAGCTCATTAAAATATGGGAGCAAAAATAGAAGCATTGGGTTCATATTTTTTTCAGCGTAGTTTCTTATCCACAACAATCCAGACTTCCAGTAAGACTTGAGTTTCATAAATATTTGAGAGTTTCTAAAAATGAGTTCAAACTTGAATGATAAAGTCATGTTGGTGCTCACACATTCATAACCGACCTTCATAATGTGTACTGGTGTATTTATTTCCTCTTTTTAACTTTAGATGAGTTTTATTTACTGATGATATTTTCTGTTTGTTTTAGGAGGCAAATGCCAAAAAGCATGTTGTTGCAGCAGTCAACAGGTAAGCAGCGAGGTAGTCTCCCCTCCCCTGCGGAATGTCTGCGTCACTATGTGCTTGTGTGCAGTTTTTTTTTGTTTTGTTTGTTTTTTTCAATTTCAGGCTATCTTTCCTCAGCCAAGGAATGACAGTCTAAGTTTTTTTGCCTCCAAATCCTTTACATGTTATCACTAAACAAAATATTCTAAGTAGCAGTCAGTATGGGTTTAGAGCAAAAAACTATACATCAACGGCTCTCATGTAATTGATAGATCTGTCGATCTAAAACAATATTGTGTTAGTATTTTTGTTGATTTAAAGAAAGCATTCAATACTAGAGACCACATTATTCTCCTTAAAAATTTGAATATTAGAGGACCAGTATTACAGTGGGTATCTAGCTATTTGAAAGACAATTTGTACAAATAAATGATGTAAGATCTGACCTCTGTAATTTCACATGTGGAGTTCCTCAAGGCTCTGTACTTGGACCAAAGTTATTTATTTTATATGTGAATGACTTGGTAAATGTGTCAGGACTCCTTACATGTGTTCTATTTGCAGATGATACCACTGTTTTTTTGTTTGTTTGTTTTTTAGGTAAAGATATACAGTAGAACGGATGCTGGAGTTGATGCAGACAGAATTTATAAAAATACAAACTTGGTTTATACTTAAAAATGTTCATTAATGTTCATACCTGGTCGTGTGCTGAAAGACTGTGCAGGGGAACTCGCAGCGGTCTTCACGGACATCTTTAACATCTCACTAAGCCAGGCCATCGTCCCCACCTGTTTCAAAGCCACCACCATCATCCCTGTCCCAAAGAAGGCAACGCCCGCATGCCTCAATGACTATCGCCCAGTAGCACTCACCCCCATCCTGATGAAGTGCTTTGAACGGCTAGTCATGAAAAGCATCACATCTGTCCTCCCTGCCTCCCTGGATCCCTTCCAATTTGCATACCGACCTAATCGCTCAACCGACGATGCCATCTCCTCTGCCCTCCACACAGCTCTCACACATCTGGACACGAAGGACTCTTATGTTAGAATGCTGTTCATCGACTTCAGCTCGGCATTCAACACCATCATCCCCCAACAGCTCATCCATAAACTGGACAGTCTGGGGCTGAACACCTCAATGTGTAACTGGCTGCTAGACTTCCTGACCGGGAGACCACAGACAGTACGGATCGGGAGTAACACATCTAGCACCATCACATTGAACACAGGGGCCCCACAAGGATGTGTGCTGAGCCCCCTTCTATTCACCCTGCTAACACACGACTGCACACCATCGTACAGCTCCAACCACTTCATCAAGTTTGCGGACGACACAACAGTGGTAGGTCTCATCAGCAACAACGATGAGACGGACTACAGGAACGAGGTGAGCCGCTTGGCCTTGTGGTGCGGACACAACAATCTCACTCTCAACGTGGAGAAGACAAAGGAGATTGTCGTGGACTTCAGGAAGAGGGATGCACAACATGCCCCTCTGACCATCAACAGCACCGCAGTGGAGAGAGTGGACAGCACCAAGTTCCTGGGAGTGCACGTCTCAAAGGACCTGTCCTGGAGCAGGAACACTGCAGCACTGGCGAAGAAGGCTCACCAGCGCCTCTACTTTCTCCGCAAGCTGAAAAGGGCTGGAGCTTCAACCTCCATCATGTGCACCTTCTACAGAGGTGCCATAGAAAGTGTCCTGACCAGCTGCATCACTGTGTGGTTTGGTGCATGCACTGCATCCTGCCGCAAGAGCCTCCAGCGCATCGTGAAAGCAGCTGAGAAGATCGTCGGCACCTCCTTGCCCTCACTGCAGGACTTACACAGCAAACGCCTCACTCGGAAAGCCCACCGCATGGCAGGTGATCCCACACACCCACTACACAGCTGCTTCAGACTGCTGCCATCAGGGAGGAGACTGAGGAGTCTCCAGGCTCGAACCAGCAGACTGAGAGACAGCTCTGTTCATCAGGCAGTCAGGATGCTAAACACTCTGCCTGCTCTGCCCCCCTCCCATTTGAACTGCCTTAACACTAAAACTTTCTCACACATTACCACACAACACAAAGATTTTAACACTGGACTCTGTGTCATCAAACGGGTTATTCACTAAACTCTCGGTCATGTGCTCATACAGTTTGCACTACTTCTCATACTTGCACTAATGTTTGTATTACATCACTGCCTATAGTCATAATACTGTTTACATTCTCTGTTTACATTTATTAATACTGTTTACTTTTATTACTACTGCTTACATTTAATTACTACTGTTTACATTTACACTACTCTAATATCTACACCACTGCTGATACATATACAGTGTGCTCTGAACGGTCTTATTTAGGGATGCCCAATGTGCCTTACTGCATATGCCACTTTTTGCCTCTATAACAACATCAACTACTACCTCATACATATACTGTGTACATTAACTCATACGCTGCTTTGCCACTTTGCAAATGTCAATGCTAGAAACCTTTAGTTTATTTTAGTTATACTTTTTATACTCTTTTTTTATACTAGTATGCAAAAACTCAGGACAGTATTATGTTCATTAAATGTTTTAGTTTTAGAGTTGGTGTAAATTTTCATACTCTTATACCACTATGCAAAAAACTCAGGACAGTGTTAGTTTTACTATTTTATGCTTATGTCTATTATTATATGTTTCAGTGTTTCAATGTTTAGATGTTTACTGTTGCACCGAGGGACTGAGAGAAACGCAATTTCGGTCCTGTGTATGTCCTGTACAGTACATATTGCAGATCTGACAATAAAGTTGACTTTGACTTTGACTTTGACTTTTGACTAAACTTAGATAAAACTAACTATATGATATTCTATAATAGAAAGAGAACTGTTGATGTTCCATTTAGAGTCGAGGGTGTTGAGATTTGTAGAGTGAGTGAGGTGAAGTTTTTGGGTGTTATCACTGATGAAACATGGAAACATCACATAAATTCTATAAGCTAAATCTATTGCAGTACTGTACAAAGTCAGAGACTTATTGAATGATAAAGCTCTGTATTTGTTGTATAACACAATCATTGTTCCACACTTAATTTATTGTATTGATGTTTGGGGGGAAAGTGTGTAAAACAATTACAAAGCCTATTTTTGTATTACAGAAAAGAGCTGTAAGAATTATCACTAGAAAACATTACTGTCATCCATCAAGCACATTATTTTATCAACTGAAGTTATTGAAGTTCCATGATTAGGTGGATTAGAGTATTTTATCAGTTATGTAGGGCTCATAATAATATGCTGGTGAAGGTTCTCAGTCGTCCAGGACATGATAAATCAAAAAGGCGTTCAATTCAAGATCAACTGGACTTTATTTGTAAAATAAAAGTCCAGTTGATAAATAAAGTCCAGTTGATCTTGAATTGAACGCCTTTTTGGCTCATAATAATACATTACCTTTAAATATCAAATTCAATTTTGTTAAAAGAGAAGGTTGTTATAATCTTAAGGGGATACTGTATAAATATTTGTGAAATCTAAATTTAGAACTAGTTTGAAGGAACGGTCTACTACAATCCAAGGAATTAGATTATGGAATACATGTAATCTGGAGAGTGATGTTAAAAATGACAGATCATTAAGAGAATATTAAAGCTGGTTTGTTAAAAAACAAAGAAAAAAGAAAAGAAATAGCTTAATGTGTATTTGTATGAAACATTGCTCAAGAAGGAGTTTTATATTTCATTTTTGTTATTTGAAGATTATTATTGTTTGAATGAATTTTTTGGTAAAAAGGGGAAGATATAAGATTTTTTTTTTCTTCTTTCTGCTGCCTTTCATTTTATTTGTGATTGCATTAGCTGTTGATTTTGTTTTAAAAATTAATAAACTTTACAATAATAATAATAACTTTAATTACTTTTTGGTCCGTTTAAACAGGTCTCACTTGTAAATGAGTCTTCGAGGGTCAATGTATTTATCTGTATAAATACAGGTTGAATGAAAGGGTACTCTCTGAACGGGTCAGCAGGCCTCTCATCTAAGTTCAGTAAAACATGTACCGGGTAACACCCCACCCTTAAAAATCTTAACTCAGTTACCGGTATACTCTTTTAGGTTGATGATTGACACCTAACTTCTTGAACCCCACTTTTATGATTTGTTTTGTACAAAGACATGTTTCACACATGAACTCCGACAAGAAAGTTCACAAAAACAGTGAAAACAAACACTATCACCCACACCGATGGCTTATATTGATTTTGATTCAAGTCATGTTGTGAGATCCTTTGCTGACAGCTCAACCAAAGTTTAATCTGTCATATAAATCCTGTCTAATCTGTCTCAACGGCTAGAAGTGACTCGCTCAGGTCAGGTTGCTGATATCGACAGAGCGGCTCCTGTTAGCTCACTTCATTTTATGGACTATTAATGTAATTTTTACACATTTTACACATTATACAAGTTATTGTTGTGGGAATAGACTCTCGGAACAGTTTGGTAATCTTTAAGACAATTTATGGCTTTTTCCAGCCGAGTTGTGCAAACATTGGAACTATTGTATCATCATATCTGTTCCTGATTCTTTGGGATAAATAAGCCTCAATTCAATACATCGGTTAAAACAGAAGCTGCTGACCGTGTGTATGTGTGTGTGTGTTTACTTGTGGCTGCAAGAGACCATATGGTTGTTTTGTTAGAGCCTTCATCACTTGAATTCATACCTTTTGAAACACACAAATACACATGGAGGCATGGTGTTCTTTATTAATTCTTCTGCTTTTGTATGTTTGTATGCGTCTGCTGCATCTTTTCCTGCTGTGCTCATGGGATGAAGAGGAGGAGGGGGGTGTTGGCTTGGTGAGAGGGATTACCTATATCTGTTAGGCCTCCTTTTCTCTCCCTCATGTGGTGTCACGTCTCGTTACCTCTGCCCTCAAGCCTGGATAGTCTGGCTTTAGCAGGTTCCATTTAAAATGTTTTGTTTTTTCTGTAAGCACGCAAGTAACCTTCTTTCAAAGCTGGCAGGTAGACCGTAGATAAGCCCTCATTTGTTTAAGTGAATTGGATCCCGGCGTCTCGCAAGCAACATATCCTTACAGCAAGTATAAAATATATATATTTTGTTGTTTCTCTGACTGTGACATGTACACATCTGAGACAGTCGCTCTGTTTAAAATAATATATTGTCTTCATTATCACTGTCACAGGTACAACGAAATCAAAAATAGAAAGAGATTACCGTAAATAACTGCAAAATTATTAAATCGTCAATCAAGTGCCGTACAACAAATATAGTAAAGGATCGAAACTAGCACAGACTCTGTTTACACAATCCCTTACAGAAGCTCAGGTTGTTTTTATTTGTTCTTAGTGAAGTTATTGCTGATTATTTATTATTGGTTCAGTAAAAAAAAATACTTTTAGTAAAAAATAAAAATAAAAGAAGAAGAAAAAAAGAAACCATCCAGATGACCTGACTGAACATTGTTGGATTCTTACTTGGATTATTGAACATGAACTTTGACCTTTTAGTAGCACACCTGCTTTATAAACAAAACAAAACAACAAATAATTAAACATATAATTTATATTATTTTATATTAGCATGGAGCATTATGAATTTAGGACTTTATTTTTTAGCTTTTTAAATGAAAGGATTCTGAATCATTACCACAAACTGTAACTCTATACTTGTACTATAACTTGTAAATGAGTTCCTAAGGCTCAATGGGATTAACCTGAATAAATAAAGGTTGAATGAATAACTCGGTGAGGGTAAGATGTTCACTCGACAAAAAAAGGTCAGCACCCAGAGAGGATGGTCTGGTTTAGGTGTAACCAGGTCCACATGTGCTGGGTGTCTCAATGAGTTGATTTTGAGTTGGGATGTCCAAAACAGACAACGAAGGGCAAAGGTGTTGAATGGAACAACGGTGTTATCAGGCAGTTACCCCAGCATCTGTTGGTCAGTCAAAAATAATTAGTAAAAGTCACCAGCCTGAGTAGGGCCCACATTAACCGTGTTTCCATCTATTTTCATTTCGAATTTTGAGCTAATTTTTTAAATCTCGCAAAAATGTAAATACAAATTAATGCGGATCAGAAGTGTTTCCATCTACTGGCTTGTAGCGCATCTACCGGGCCACGCACAGCGTCATTACGTCAGACGTCAGCGTCATTACGTCAGACGTCAGCGTTGCGCATGTCTACAGTAAACAGGAAGTAGCGGTTGAAAACAGAACCCGGCCACACATCTCGTCAAAATGGAGAGAATATTTCAGGTACGTGTTGCTATCGGGCAAGTTGTATTTATTCTGTCATGCCAACTAGTTTTAGCGATGTTACATGTTGTCCGGAGCGGAAACAGCTGAACGTCACGTGACGTGAATGTTCGCTACGGCAGAACNNCACTGTGTTAGTAACAACATCTGCATGTCAGAGACAGTACCTTGGTACAGTTTTTCAGCAGTACACCTCCACACATGGCACCAGTGGCGTGCACATTTTAGGGGACAAGTGCTCCAGTGGAAAAAAGGGACATCTTGTGCGAAACATGGAACAGCTGGTAGTGTGAGATTTATTGCAGAGACATCTTACACGTTGTGCATATTTATATATTTCAGCTCGATAGCCATGTGATGTCTGATGCAGATGTTTAATAATCAACCAGTGCTGGCCCTAGCAAATTTGGTGCCCTAGACAAGATTCTAGGTGGTGTCCCCTTCACAATTCTCTTAATCGCAGAAACAAATTGCATACACTCCCAAAAAAACTACCTAAATAGTTTTGTCTTTGGTATTATATTTTATTTTCAGAAACCAGGTTGTCCAATGTTAAACTGTTGACAACAAACAATCTAATGAATTTGAAGCAGAATGATTAAAACACATCTGCCAACATTTGCGGATAACAAAGAAGGACACCTAGGTTTATTATTGAGCACCTGGGGCCTCATGTACAAAGACTTGCGTGGATTTCTTACTGAAAAGTGCCGCACGGTCAAATCCAGAAATCTGCGTACGCACAAAAGAATCCAGATGTATCAAACTGTGCATACGCCGGTATCCACGCACATTGCTTTTGTACATCACAATCAACGTGGAATTGAGCGCACATGACAGAGTGGCCGACTCCGCCTTTGACACGCCTCCATATAAATATGCAAATTCATTTAAATATGCCCTGCACGTTAGGAATGTCGTCTTTGCTCTATTGCAAATCATGTCGAAACGTGGAAAAAAGAGGAACTTCACGGACTGTGAACTGGAGACACTTCTGAGTGACGTAGAGAGGCACAGAAAAAGGTTTTGTTTGGCACGCTCAGCGCACAACAAACCGTCCACTTTTAAATGAAAAGTTGACCAAGCTATTCTAACATGCCTAAATAGGTCAGTGGGTAGCGTGCCTGCCTTTCGTCCCAAACCTCATGAGTTCGAATCCCGCATGGTACAACGTTTTTTTTTTTAATCATTCCAGATTTAAAGAACACAAGAAAACTATTTAGAATGAACAACATGAAATGAAACAATACATGAAATGAAGGCAAAAGAGGATTTCTTGTGGGTTTTTTTTAAATAGTTTTCTTGTGTTCTTTAAATCTGGAATGAATTAAAAATAAAGACAAACGTTGTTTTCATTTAAATATACCCTGCAACAGAGGAATGTCGTCTTGTCCCATCATGCATCACGTTCTTCAACTGCTAAAACAGCTAAAAATGAACAAAAAACAAGAATTTAAGCTGTGCAGAACTATTCAGTCTTTCTGTTTTTTATATTTTTGCAGGTTGTATTCTGATTGCGTCCATGTGGATGTAATAATTGTTCATCATGTGTGTTTGGGTGGAAATAATCATTATTTTCCCATCATGAACAGTTTCCAGAATCACCTGTAGGTGTCGCCAAAGGAACACAAACCACAGAAACGTGCGTACGCCTGCACTGGAGCTGCCGTGACGGTGCGGACATTTCCACGTTCAGTTCTGTTTTGATACATACGGAGTTTTGCGTTGATAGTGACGTACGCGCGGTTTTTGTGTGTACGCACGGTTGATACATGAGGCCCCTGGGGAGCAAAGTAGTCCTGAAGGGATCAGGAAGTGAACAATCTTCCATTTCCCAGCCAATCCATATGCATTTTACCAAATTCCTAGCATTAATCAAACAACAAAGTCAGTATATGTATTTGTAGGAGTTCCAGTTTTTTTCCCCCCTACAGCTCTTCAACTCCAGATGGGACCAGCAAGCTCACATCTGGGAACCATTACCCTGATGTATAAATGGCAGTTGATGACTTCCCTCCGACACTGGTGCATTAGCTGCCTCTGGTTGCATTCCTGGCCATATTTATATTCCTCGAGTTTTGTAACATCTAAAACCTTATTCTGTGTGTTTCAGCTTCTATCTCCTGTGCTTCTCCTGTGCCTGGACCTCCCTGTTTTCCATTGTGAGCCTAAAGTGTTTTCTCCAGTCGTTCCTCATCTTCCATCACATGCCCACTGGTCTAAGAACCTCTCTGGGACCTCCTCATTACAACTACTGGAACCACTGGACCCTCAGCCATGTGAGGAACTCTTCCCCGTGATATTCTATCCATCCTCAAAGATCCAAGCTACATCCTCAAAGATCCAAGCCACCTTAATAACTGTTGTCCTTGCTCTCCGGGGTCCCAGTTCCTTCCATCAATATTGCAGACAACAGTTATTTTCACTTTGTAAATAAATAAATACTTTAAAATTACTCTCTGGTCTTGGAAGTTGCTCCTTTCAGTTACTAACTACCTGGGTATTGAGTAAATCGTCACAATATTATCGATTTAACCAGAAGTAGAAAACTGACTTGCAACTAGCTGAACTTTATCTGAGGTCACACTTGAAAATTACCCTTATATCGTTTTATTTTTACACACTGAGCACCATGAGTTTGCCTTGACCACATCATTCTGTGTCCAGATGAAACGTTATAATTGGGTAAACTGGAACGCACATCTTGAGCCATTGGTATTGCATGTTTTTTAACCCAGAAATGCCACCACGAACCACATACTGGGAAAAATAAAATCTAAAGGGCACTTGTAGTGTCCAGAGGGCAAACGGCAGGTGCTCTATCACCACCTAAAGTCTATCTGTGCATGTTCCTGCATGAGTCTATGAATGGACATGTTGAGGTCTTCCAGTTGTCAGCCATTGAACATGTGTGGGGCCGGATGTCAACTCCAAGTCGATGCAGTGCATGTGTCAAATTCAACAGCTGTGGACTGAGGATGAGTCTGTTCCACACCGAGTCTCAGCTTGTGTCCGAACCTGAGTGGGTGCCACGCCCTCATGACATGGCCGTCCAACATGTTAAAGTAAGCTCATATATCAAAGTTATGATTGTTTTGTCCACGACTGATGGTTGTTACTGACGTCAAGTAACTTATGTTCAGCTTTAAGTTTTAAATACCCTTGTTTTTGGAAAAGTTTTTAACAAAGTCAACCAGTTGCTTATAAATTTAAGGTTAAATTACTCAAGAGAAGAAATCTAACCCATTCTGTTGAATTTAATTGTCTTAAAACTCCTGACGGTGTTGCAGTGAAAACACTCCCACCTTGTTTGTTCCCACTGTGTTCGATTACAGTAAATAAATTCCTCTCATCAGTCTGGGTCAACTCTTTTTTTTTTTTATAGAACCCATCCATTGAACCTTGGAGACGAGGCCTTGTCTCTTTGCCCCCCACCCATTCCCTGCTCATCTCGCTCTCCAGCTGGTTCCCTCCTCTGTCCAGAAGCTGCCAAGCTCCCCTGGCCTCACGACGGCTAATCTCGGCGGTGGGAGGCCTCCCTCCCGCCAGCGTACACAAGGGAGGGCAACTCTAATTGCTTATGTCACAAAGATCTCTGACCCAGATAAGCCTTCACTCCCCAAAGCTGCTGAGATAAACCCCACTTTACCTCACCAAACCTGCCTCTCCTGATCCACCACCCCCCTCTTCACATTGCTGCACCTTCTGCCACATTATTACCACCGAGCAGGGAGGGGGGGAGGCAAATGAACATGTTTAATCATGAAACAACGTCTATTTAGATTAAAAAGTAACAGCTAAAAGTAGTAAATTAGCCTGCAGTGGAGAGTTTTCGTGTGTGGTGGCTTCACCGAGAGGAAAAGAAGCCTCTGTAGCAGGAAGAGGTGCATGATGACCCTCCTTTGTGATACGAATGGGAGTAAAAACAAGTGAGCTCAAGGTAAGAGAATACTGTACTTTATAAGACGGACGATGATTAGGTCCGTCTGAAGCTGAAACATGGGGTTGCGTGCTGCCAGCTCTCGTGTGCTCAGACTCATTATCTGGCCCAGTAATGCAGGCTTAGCCACAAAACACCACCACGCCTCTGATCGTTGGCCGGTGCCAAACGTCACACGTGTCCCTCTTTACTGCCAGATGGCTGCTTGGCTCGTCAATGAAGTGACACCAACACACATAGCACTGCTGGTCTCATTTTGTTTTATTTAGTGTAAATGTTGTCCGGCTCTTCGGTAATTCAGTCGTCAAACCGAAGCTTTACCGAGAACTTCTTAAAGTCCATTTTAATAAAGACCTTAATTACTAAGTAGGAGCTTTTAATTGGATGCTGGCCCACGGTCAACTTATAATCACTCGTCACCCTGACTGAGGCCGGGATGTCTTTAAACCCCGATCTTGAGTCATGTTACACCACAGGTTAGATTGAGGCGGGTATTTGGCAAACGATACTGCAGCTAAAATTTGGGAGTTGTGATGCCCCGCCCCCAAAAAAGTATCATTTAATTTATGACTAAATCTAAATAAGGAATCGTGTCAGGAACATGGGTCAAAGTTGGTCCTTCCCTTATCTTTTTCATTTCCCATTTAAGCGATCCTTCCAGAAACACGGATCCCTCGGCTGAAGTTAATTGATTGGATTTGTCTATTTTCGGCTGCGCACAGAGCCTTCTAATGACTGGAAGTTGTTCACTCGCTGTCACGACCGTGTGCCGTGTAAAGGCTAGAATGAAGCACCGTTAATAAAAGTTGTCTCAATTGTTTATTAGCAGGTTCAACAACACGAATCAGGCATTTTATTCAGTAAACACAAAATAAATACAAAAAGTGTGCTTTTTAAATAAACAAATTGACAAATATAAACACAAAATCGTATGGGTTTTTTTGTTTTCTACTTCTGAAATACCAAAACTATTCAAAATTTGACACAATTTTATGTTCCAGTTCTTTTGCCTGGGATTGTTAAAAAATAAACTTTTTTTTTTTTAACAGTAACATCATTAAATACTCATGTGCACTAAAAGAACAACAAAACTAATAATAAAAAAACAAATATTACACAACATAACATTAAGAAGAAGTAATGAAGGATTTGTTTGTTGAGTCATTGTAGTGTTGATGTGTGCAGGAAATATTGTGTAATTTCCTGAAACTATAAGATTAAAAATTTGCTTTTTATCGACTTAACAGAGTCCCAGCAAACCTTTAAATCAGTAGTTCCTAACCCTGGTCCCTGAGGAACACCACCCTGCATGTTTTAGCTGTTTCCCTTCAACACACCTGATTCAATGATTTAAATATCATATTTTTGACTTTTGATGTTGGCTGTCCCATTACAAAGCAACACAGCTTCTCAGTGAGCGTGTGCAGGAGGGAGGGATTCAACGGCCACCTCTTCTAGTCAATAATCATGACCTCCAAGGTGACGGATAAGCCTGTCACATAACAAATTTTGCTGGGCGATTAATTGTCTCAGAAATTTGATCTTTGATTTTTGTTGCACTTTGTAGCACTTTGAGATTTTCGTTAATGAAAAGTGCATTATAAATTGAATTCATTATTATTATTAATATAAATTATTGTGATAAACAACAATATTGTTTGAAATTTGACAATAATTAGTTATGTCAAATTTAAGAAGAAATGCTGGTTAATTTTTGTGTGTAGTACCTTTTTGGACCACTGGATGGCAGTATAAGACTGTCTGAACTGAAGGATAGATAGTGAGGGAGCAAGCTGTGTGTCCCTTTAAGAAAATGGGAGGGAGGCCCCTTGACGTGACATGGGCCGTCTCTCGTTCTGTTTTTTGGTTCTTAAAATGGCGGACGCTCAGTGTGGTTTGAGCTCTTTAGCATAGCATTTTTTCACACAAAGCTTTTAATAAAAATATCAGTAAACAAGTTCTCAACTTTTTTTTACAGAGATAAACAACTTTTTAGACCAAGGCACAGGTTTCAACCGTGAATTTTGGAGCTTCAATAAGCCTGAGTTTTTTTTTCTTCTGAGATCGTCCTGTTAGCTTAGCTTTTAGCTCAGCTTTTCAACTTAGCTGCTTTTAACGACCCAAAAGTGCAATTTTGGACTATTAAAACCGATTTTAAAGAGAAAGGGAGGAGTCAGTGAAGAACACCGGAGTTGAGCCTTTTGTCATCCAGTGTCTTCAGCAGAAAGAGAGATACACGAAGAAACGATAAAGCCGATAAATGAAAACGAGGTTGATAATTTTCATTTATCATGCGATTAATTGATTTATTGTTTACCGCGACAGGCCTAGTGACAGAATTTAAAAACCTTCTATCACAGCTAAATGAAAGGATAAACCTTGTGCCATCAAATAGAAACTCCACACTTTCATTAATCTCATGTAGATGTTAAAACGTGGAGAACCTATTAACCCCGTCCAATGAGCTTACCGCAGCCTTTGCTAAAGCGACACTGAAACATCAGACTGTGTTTGGCTCAATTGAACAAATTCAGTACATGTAATCTGGAAGAAGTTGGTCGTCTTCCAAATTAGCGCTACTAGCCCCTCGGTAGAGGATATCTCCCATGATATCAACTGAAAGAACAGCAAATGTTATTTGATTTTAAAATTATATAAATTAATTTTCTATGCCAAATGGAGGGAAAATATCCAACTTTTCTGTTTTCATACAACACCTTATCAACAATAACATTAAGAATCTGAGACTTATGAAGAATGAACAGATTACATCTCTCCTTCAGGCTTATGTCGGCTCAAGCATTTTGCAATTTAGTTTGTATTTCCTCAGAATGTAGAGTTGTTTTTATGGCACTAATTGTTGCATTTAAATGCCTGATATTGACTTTATTTTTTTCATGTTTTTTCACCTGCCATAAATATCTGTACATACTGAATATTTTTTATTATGATCTTTAAAAAAAATCCTGTTTATGACTGTA
>JBBPBX010013043.1:30610-43879 GCA_038048925.1 Garcialebias charrua
ATACCCAAAAGCATAACAAGTTTGTTCAGGTCCAGAGTCATTACGCTGGACAGGTTCTGTCTCCCTCCCCACAAAACTATGGAGGAGGAACAATTTCACCTGCTCTGCCTAGTATGCACGCTCAGGTGTTATGTGACACGCACAGCAGTGGTGCATAAATCTGATCAGTTGTTTGTACATTTCAGGGAACGATCACAAGGTCAGCCTTTATCTCCCTAGCGTTTGTCACATTGGTTATGTGAAACTATTTCACATGACTATAGTCCTTCTGGTCTTCAATCACCTGAAGGACTCAGGGCTCACTTCACCAAGGGGATTTCAACCTCCACAGCTCTGCACAGAGGGGTGTCTGTTCAGGACATCTGCTCTGCGGCTTCATGGTCATCACCAACCCCCTTCATCCGTTTTTAATTACGAGACATCTCTAGCTCTTCACTGACACATTCAGTTCTCAGAGTTATGTCAGAGTGATTTTTTCACAGTCAAATAACTATGAAAAAATAAAATAAAATAAGGAAGGAAAAGAAGAATAAAACAACAAACAATAAAACATTACAGCCTTGTTCTGACATTATTTGGTGGGCCTTGTTTTGTACAATTATTTCTTCAAACAGGAAAATTCCTTCTTCCTCATTGGAAATGTTTCCTTTTCTTATTCCTCTATTGTCTTATAGGAATAAACATTCCTTCAACTAAGATCAGGCACAAAGGTTGCATGCCTGTAATCCTGTACTCACCAGATGCATGGATCAATGCTGCGTAATTATGCTTGAACAAAGAATGAGGTTTAGGCGGATGTCAGGGTATTTTTTATGGTTCTCGGACAGACCCAGTGAGGCATGGACCATATCCTGCTCCACCCTTTAAACCCAATAGGTGACAGCTTTTAAAGGGCGCAGTTTACACGAAATAGAACATTGGTTACGTACTGTAACCCCAGATTCTATGAGTGTAAGCGTAGTCCTTTAAAACTTGGGCCTCACTGGCTTTCAAATGACTGAAGAAAAGAATACACCTTTGGGAGTCGAGCTCCGGTCCAGATGCAATTCATAGCAGACCAAGTGGGGCCCACACAGCAGGTGGGCATGGACCAGAAGTTTTCAGTGTTTGGCGTACTGCACGCAGGTAAACCCAATAGCGACAGTGTTCGGCGTACTGCACGCAGGTAAACCCAATAGCGACAGCTTTTAAAGGGCTACGCTTACACTCATAGAATAAAGGGGTTACAATACGTAACCAACATTTTCCATACAGTTCTCAGTCTAATCTGAATGAGCTTTAGATGTTTCAGGATGGACAGCACAGTGGCACAACTGCTAGAGCTGCTGCCTTTCAGCGAGCAGGTCCCTGGTACAAATCCTGGTCCGGGGACCTTTCTAGGTGGAGTTTGCCTGTTCTCTCCTTCCCTCCTTTTATAGATGGCCTCCCTTCACACCTCACAGCTTCCTCTTCACACCATTATGATATTTTTTTATAGAAAGAAAGGAAAGACAGAAAGTAAGACTACAAAACAAATATCCACAAAAAGAGCACAAGGCAAACACACCCAACCGCCATCTGCAATCCTGCAAAGTACATGACAGAACACAGCAAGTCATGAATATTATGTGTATTTTATGCATATATGTTTTGTTGCTGTGTTCTGCCTGTTCTCTCCTTGAATGCGTGGGTTTTCTCCAGGTACTCTGGTTTCCTCCCACAGACCAAAAACGTGCATGTTGGACTGATTGGTAATTCTAAATTGTCCCTAGGTGTGAGTGAGAGAGTGAATGATTGTTTGTCTCATTTGTCTCTGTGTCCCTGTGATAGACTGGACACCTGTCCAGGATGTAACCCGCCCCTCACACAGTCATTGCTGGACCCACGTGACCCAAAATGGAAGAAGCCGGTAAAAGATGATAGATGGTTGGATGGATGGCTGTTTCAGGATGGTGTTCCCATATGGCGTCTTTACATGAAAGACTAAGCAGTGTTTGTGAATGACAGTGAACTGTGTTTACATACAGTAATATGTGGAACAGAATCAAACTGTTTTAATGCTGTGCTGCTGGAAGGTCCAAAGATCATGGGCATGACTTTCTGTCTGGTCCTTTGCAAAAGAAGATTATTTCATATTCATAAAATATTTTGATGATTTTATGAACTGTAGATGATGAGATATTAAAAGTATTCCCAATCTTTCATTGAAGAAAATTATTTAATGCTAAGAAAAGCAATGTTAAGATTTTTAAAAGTAGGGCAGATAAACATCTGATAACCCCTGACTTCTCTCTATCTGGTGCTGTCCTCAATATATGCAATGAAATCAAATATTTCGGACATTACATATCTGATGACCTCTCTGCTGTTGTTCGAGCTGAATTGCACAATGGGAACGGTCGTGGACGACCGCAGACCTGCGATGCGGTTTGGGACTCGTTTACAGCCAAGCGTGCTACATCAGGGAGGAGAGGGAGACCTGTAGCTCGGGTTGAATGAAAGCTCACATAATTTGGATGAATTGGACTCAGACAGCACTTGGATTCAAGGCTAAACAGTAAAAGTACACTGTTGCCTGCCCTGAAAAATAAAATAAATCAACTAATCTAATCGGGACACCCCAAGTAACCTTGAACAAAGGCTGACTGCAAACCTCTCCTGGAGTCTGAAGCTACTGGAAAGAATACCCTGATGCATGCTCAATAATCCAGGTAGAAAAATCTAAAAAAGCTAAGTCTGGTCCTCTGGACATTCAAAAAAACAAAACAAAACAAAGCAAAAAACTGCAAATCTCTCCTGGAGTCTGAAGCTACTGGAAAGAACTGTCGCTCCCCCCCACCCCACCCCCGAGAGCTCTCTGTGTGCATTCAGATGAGCGGCTGAGTCCATCTGCAGAACTGTGCTCTATCTGGACGATTGCTCACAGACTTATCTCACTGCTCCGCCACCAAAATGCAACATGTGATTTGTCTTATCTGTGCTTGAGCTGGTAGAGTTTTTTGACTGTATCATAGAATGTCCTAAGACAAAATGTGATAGATTCTTTTTTGAATACAAATGATTATCCTATTGTAACCTTCCTTTTTTTCCATATCTGATTGTTTGGCGGCGCGGATTAATTTCTGCTGCGGCTTCCGTGCGTACGTCCCCTCTTAAGGATGGTGCGTGCGCCAATTGCAATGTTTTGTGCCCCGGTACAACGACAATGTCAATAAAGATATATTCTATTGTATTCTATTCTATTGTATTCTATGATGATTGTGACATCTGTAGGTAGTATCGTATGATATATGCACAAGCTAATATTCTGATCAGAAAGTTTGGTATGTGTTCATCCTCTGTGAAAATAGCTCTTTTTAAAGCTTTTTGTACTTCGCTATACACTGCTCATCTGTGGCGAAGATACAAAAAAAGTAGCCTGCAGAAACTTTATGTGGCATACAATGATGGCATGAGGCTGCTCCTCAAAGTGCCTAGATGGAGCAGTGCTAGCCATTTGTTTGTACATAATGCTGTTCCCACATGTGCTGCTGTGCTCAGGAATCTTATGTATAAATGCATGTGTAGATTGTCTGTGTCATGCAATAATATAATTGCAAATCTAGTAAATCCTGCTTTTAGTGCAGTGAGATTTTCTTCAAGATTGTGGAATCATTGGCGCCATCATTTTTGTGACTCAGTGAATTATTTGTCTTTTATTACTTTATTTTATTTGTTTTTTATGGATCTTATGTGTATTTTTATGGACCTTTTTTGTGTCTGAAATAAAGTTTTGATTGATTGATTTAGGCATTATTTGGCACACACCAAATCACCCAGCCCCGATGCCAAGAGCCACCAATGCACCGGTGGCAGGGAGGTCAGCTGCCGGAGGGTGGGCGCGACTGGGGGAAGTAGACACCACATTAAATGGGGGGCCCAAACTGATCCAGAGTCAGAGAGTCAGAGTCAGAGAGTCTTTATTGTCTTTTGCACCGCATGTGGTACATGTGATGAAAACGAGATTATGTACACAGGGTCCCAGTTACATCCAACAACAAATGCAAGAGAAAAACAGTAATAACATCTAGAATTAACTAAGAAAAACATCAACTAGTAATACACTAAGCCCTAATGTAGTAGAAAAACATCATTATAAACAGCAGCACGAACATGAGTCTGTATGAGCAGATGGTCACAGATGAACACAGCAACAAGAAAACAGATCAGCATCAGCATGATGTGATATTTTGCAGTGTTTATTCTTATTATTTATTTATTCATGAGTCTAACAGCCTCAGGGTAGAAGCTGTTCCTCAGTCTAGTGGTTCTACATTTGATGCTCCTCAACCTCCGTCCTGAGGGGAGTGGGCAAAGAGTGAGTGTGCTGGGTGAGTGAGGTCTTTCATGATGCAGGTGGCTCTTTTCCTGCATCTGGAGGTGTAAATGTCTGTGATGGTGGGGAGACTGACTCCAACAGACTTCTGTGCAGCCTTCACCACTCTCTGTAGAGCTTTCCTCTCTGCAACTGTGCAGCCTCCATGCCACACATTGATGCTGGAGCACAGGATGCTCTCCACTGCACACCTGTAGAAGGAGGTGAGGACTGGGCTGCTCAGACCAGCTCGTCTCAGCCGTCTGAGGAAGTAGAGTCTCTGATGACCTTTCTTGATCAGGCTGGTGGTGTTGTTGCTCCAGCTGAGGTTATCATTCATGTGTACACCCAAGTATTTGTAGCTGGAGACCACTTCCACTGCAGATCCACTTATGTTCAGTGGGGTGTGGGTGTGTTTGTTCCTTCTGAAGTCCACAATCATCTCCTTTGTCTTCTTCACATTCATGTGAAGGTTATTCTCTTTGCACCAGCTCTCCAGGTGTTCCACCTCCTGTCTGTAGCTGGACTCATCATTGTTTGTGATGCATCCCACCACCGCTGTATCATCTGCAAACTTAACAATATGACAGAGATATACTGTATATAATATATCCAAGAGAGGGGACAACCAGAAACCCAAGCTGAGACATAAACAGGCACACACAGAGCTGACCATGCACCCCACTCACCCGACAGTGACCGCAAGCCGACCCTAGGCCAGGGGCCGGAGCAGCAGGGAGCTGCATCTGAGGAAGGCCGGCCCAGCACACCAAGAGCCCTGTACCACAGGCCCAGAGAAGCCCCGGCACGCAGCCTATGCACCCCCCCCCCCCACACACTCACACACAGCATCTCTCACCGCAAATGTCACACAGGCCGTCCAGCCAGCGTTCCGTCAAAGAGAAGTCATGCCCCCGACAGCCGCCCTACACCACCAACGACCACACGCACACTACCACAGCTGACCTCCTGCCAAAAGCCGGCATCCACCCCAGCCAAAGGGCCGGCCATCGCAACCAGGATTCTTGATCAAAATAACTGAACAACCCAGGGAAAACCAGAGTACCACTCAACCAAACCGCCCAGGGGGCCACAGTTACTGAAAGCCAAGCTTTCAGGGGTCATATATCCAATAGTTCTTATCATTAAACAACGTTGTTTTTATAGTTAAAACTCTAGTTTTGTTTTAAAAAGGTGAACCCATTGGTGGACCGAACTTAGCTCACCTGTGGGCCTGCTTTGGCCCGCAGACCGTCTATTGAATAGCCCTGCTTTAGACTACTGTATTTCCGGTCTACAAGTCACACCTTTTTGCCTAATTTGAATGCCCTGCGACTAATAGAGAGGTGAGACGTGTTTATGGATTCTTTCCCATATTTTAAGACCAATTTTTGGCTCAGATACGACAGTTTTTCCATTTTGGCAAAAAATGGTGCAGTACCACCTTTGTCCACTAGGGTACACCGACCGTTCCCACCTCATGTGTCCGAAGGCAGCCTCCTCTGGTCGGACTGACTCTGTCACTGCCCGGCCTCCTGCTCTGGAGCTCTGACACTTCCAGAGAGTCCACCGACCGTTTCCAGCTCATGTGTCCGAAGGCAGCCTCCTCTGGTCGTACACACTCTGTCGCTGTCTGGCCTCCTGCTCTGGAGGTATGAACTACTGTTAGCTGTGTTTGTTAGCAAAATAAGTCAAGAACCACAGGACATATTTTTATCAAACTTACAGAAAAATATCACTGTATGGACATTTACAACTGACTAGCTTTATTAGCTGTTTGAGACAAAATTCGATGTTTTATAACCGTACGTGTTGCGGTTAGCTTAGTTGTTTTTCTGGGTACAAATAGCTCATAAACCAAACGGCAGATTTTCTTTAAACTTACAGAAAGTAATTACTTGGTGGTCATTTACAAACTGTTAGCTGTATGAGATTTTTGAGCTAAAATTCGATTTATTTATACATTTGTAATTTATTTTCGCAGCGCACGCGATGGTTTGGAAGAAGTCAAAGCAAAACAATTTAAATCCAGCTGATTTGACCATTTCGTGAATTTATTAAGGAACGGTTAAGCTCAGGAACCCTTGTGCTATAATGTCAGCTAAGAAATATATTTTTTAAGCGTTTATTTAGCTAAATTTTAAAGAAATAAAACCGTCCACCCGCGCGCGTGCACATGGCGAAATACTTTTTTTAATCCAGCTGATTTGACCATTTCGTGAATTTATTAAGGAACGGTTATGCTCAGGAACCCTTGTGCTATAATGTCAGCTAAGAAATATATTTTTAAGCATTTATTTAGCTAAATTTTAAAGAAATAAAGCTGTCCCACCCGCGCGCGTGCACGTGGCGAAACTACTTTTTAAAATCCAGCTGATTTGACAATTGCGTTCATTTATTAAGGAAAAGTTCAGCTAAGACACATCTTTGCTATAATTTTCAGCAAACAAATAATTGTTTTTACCGTGTTAATCTTGTAAAGTACTTCCGTGCGCGCTCGCTCCTGTGGCCGCCATTTTCAGCAGTGCAAAGGACGCGCTGACGCATCGCGTAGCGGTGACACATAATAGATGCGACTTAAATAGAGGTGCGACACGTTTATGGATTTTTCCAATTTATTGCCAATAATTGGACGAAGCGACTTATAGAAAGGTAAGACTTATCAGGTGGAAAATACGGTAACCTGTTAGACTTTTTAATAAAGCCACGGAGTGATGTTGGGTTGAAGGCCAATGAGTATAGATATGTTTTCAAATTGATCGTTGTATAGAGTATAGATATGTTTTCAAATTGATCATTGTATAGAGTATAGATATGTTTTCAAATTGATCATTGTATAGAGTATAGATGTGTTTTCAAATTGATCGTTCACACTGAAGTCCATCCCACGCAGCTCTCTGCCCCGACTTCTGACCTGCTCTTTTTGTTTAAAGTTGTGTACAACCAGTTAACTGCTTACTTAAACAACCACAACCTTCTTGAACTGTTTCAATCCGGTTTTAAAACTCGCCACAGTACTGAGTCAGCACTGTTGAAGGTTTGTAATGACGTTCTCTTAGCCACAGACTCTGGTCACTGTGTAGTTTTAATGCTGTTGGACCTAACTGCTGCCTTCGACACGGTGGACCATCACATCCTCCTGTCTCGCCTGGAGAACTGGGTGGGCATTCAGGGTCCTGCTCTACAGTGGTTTAGATCCTATTTAACAGAGAGAAGCTTTTGTGTGCGTCTGGGTTCTGTGGAGTCCTCTGTAACACCTCTCACATGTGGAGTACCTCAGGGGTCTATACTTGGCCCCCTTCTGTTTTCCCTATATTTACTACCTCTGGGACATATTCTCCGGAAACATGGTATTTCTTTTCATTTTTACGCCGATGACAGCCAAATTTATGTTCCATTGAAACAAGGTAAACAATACTCCCTGAACCAACTTCTGGATTGTATGGCTGAAATCAGAGCATGGATGTCGCACAACTTTTTACATTTTAACGAGAAAAAGACTGAGGTCCTGTTATTTAAGCCCAGTGAGGGTTCCACTGTTCATGCTGATCTGGGTCCTTTAACACAACATCTGACTGAGACAGCAACTAACCTGGGTGTAAGGCTGGACAGTGATTTTAAACTGGATGCTCAGATTAAATCTGTGGTCAAGTCCAGCTTTTATCACCTGAGACAACTGGCCAAGGTGAAACCATTTCTGTCACAACGTCATTTTGAGATTTTAATCCATGCTTTTATTACAACTCGTCTGGACTATTGCAACTCACTTTACGTTGGTCTGAGCCAGTCATTACTGACCCGACTTCAACTGGTTCAGAATTCTGCTGCTCGCCTTTTAACTGGTACCAGGAAATGTGAACACATCACCCCTGTCTTAAAATCACTACACTGGCTCCCAGTTTGTTTCCGGATTAATTTTAAGGTTCTTTTGTTTGTATTCAAATGTCTTCATGGTCTCGCCCCACAGTATCTGTCCGTCCTTCTCCAGCCATACATTCCCTCACGCTCTCTGAGGTCAGCAGATCAGCTGCTGCTGGTCGTCCCAAAGTCCAACAGGAGGCTGAGAGGTGACCGAGCGTTCTCAGTCGCTGCCCCTAAACTGTGGAACGAGCTGCCTCTGCGTGTCAGACAAACTGACTCACTTCCTGTTTTCAAATCTGCTCTGAAGACACATTTTTTCTCTTTGGCTTTTAACACAGCTTGAAATGTTGGTTTTATGGTTTTTAAGTTTTTCTTTTATAGTTTTTACTGTTTGCTGTTTGATCTGGTAATTCATCACTTTTATGGTATTTGTTGAGTTTATAGTTGTATGCTTGTCTGTGTTGGTGTACAGCACTTTGGCCAACGGTGTTGTTTTAAAGTGCTTTATAAATAAAGTTGTATTGTATTGTATTGTATTGTATTGTATAAAGTGCTCAAATTTAGCTACAATTGGCCGAGGTCGCTTGTTATCGGGCTTTTTACCTCCAAGCCAGTGGACACGATGGAAAGTTGTGTTTTTTACCGTCTCACTTGGGAGTTTCAGTTGATATTGCATAAACTCATGGATCGTAACTTCGACATCCTCCTCTGCTCGTTCTGGGATACCCGAGAAGAGAAGATTGTCTTGCATGCTCCGAGCTTGTAGGTCCAGGATGGAGTCTTTGATTTTTTCTGTTTTCTTTGAACATCTGTGTCATCTTCTCAGTGAGTTTTTGACGTTTTCCCTCAGAGTTAATTTCTCAGCCGCGAGCGACACCACCTGAGCTTGGCTGAACTCCAGAGACTCCCTCAGTGATTGAAATTCCTTGTGGGGAACCTCCACCAGGGCAAGCCGGGCATCTAAGCTGGTTAGCTTCTTGTCTATAGAGTCCAGGACATCAGTGAAGCTTTATTCTGGTGGTGTGGACGTGCTGGTTGAGCTCTCTGAACGCGTGCGTTTAGATGTCGGTGTGGCCATGGGTGCGTGCTTTTTGTGGTTTGCCCATCACAATGTTGTCAAAACACTCGTCCACGTAACTCTCCAGACTGTCCAAGGTTTCTTCGTCCAGTTTGTTAATTGAAATAATAGGTAGAGGTTAGTAATAACAATATTTTTTATGATTGATTTTAATATACAGTATTGGCTTGTTCTACCTGAGTTGAATCATATTTGTTTAGTTTACCAGTATCCTGCCATGTTATTTTCGCAGCACAGCTCTCACGTGATCTCAGCCGCTCATCACCAGGTGCACCTCAGTTTGTTTTATGCCTTAGAGAAGACGTGTTTTGTGTCTTAGAGGGTGATCATGTTTCATGTCCAGTCCTCTTACTGATGTGTTGCCAGATAACCTAATAAATTGCAAACTTCACCTGCAGCTGTTTCTTTTGTATGCCATTTACATTTACACACTTTAGTTACTTTTGTCCAAAGCTTTTTGAGATGAGATGGTTGCAGGTCTCACTGAATAACTGTTGAAGCTGACTGAAGGTGAAAATAAGAACTAGCAAGGAAACAAAGGGAGCTGAGCCAAGACACAAGGGACAAAAAAACCTAAGCCACTAGGATAAATAAAACTAAGATAAACTACCAAATTATTTAAATAAATAAATAAACACAGACTATGACATTTTTGAGATGAGTGTTGTTCTGAACTGGTATTGAACAGAATGCAAGCAAACTGTAATGTTGTCATGTTGATCAATAATGGAGCCAGGGGTGATCAGTGATGGAGACAGGGGTGGTCAATGGTAAAGCCAGGGTTGGTCAATGGTAGAGCCAGGGGTGGGACAATGGTGGAGCCAGGGGTGGGACAATGGTGGAGCCAGGGGTGGGACAATGGTGGAGCCAGGGGTGGGACAATGGTGGAGCAAGGGGTGGGACATTGGTGGAGCTAGGGGTGGTCAATGGTAGAGCCAGGGGTGGGACAATGATGGAGCCAGGGGTGGTCAATTGTAGAGCCAGGGGTGGGACAATGGTGTAGCCAGGTTTGATCAAAGGTGGAGCCAGGGGTAGAACAATGGTGGAGCCAGGGGTGGTCAATGGTGGAGCCAGAGGTGGTACAATGGTGGAGCCAGGATTGAGACAATGGTGGAGCCAGGGTTAATCAATGGTAGATCCAGGAGTGGGACAATGGTGGAGCCAGGGGAGGGACAATGATGGAACCAGGGGTGGGACAATGGTAGAGCCAGGGGTGGTCAATGGTGGGGCCAGGGGAGGTCAATGGTGGAACCAGGGTGGGACAATGGTGGATCCAGGGGTGGTCAATGATAGAGACAGGGGTGGGACAATGGTGGAGCCAGAGGTGATCAATGGTGGAGCCAGGGGTGGGACAATGGTGGAGCCAGGGGAGGGATAATGGTGGAACCAGGGTGGGAAAATGGTGGAGCCAGGGGTGGGACAATGGTAGAGCCAGGGGTGGTCAATGGTGGGGCCAGGGGAGGTCAATGGTGGAACCAGGGTGGGACAATGGTGGATCCAGGGGTGGTCAATGATAGAGACATGGGTGGGACAATGGTGGAGCCAGAGGTGATCAATGGTGGAGCCAGGGATGATCAATGGTGGAGTCAGGGGTGGTCAATGGTGGAGTCAGGCGTGGTCAAAGGTGGAACCAGGGGTGGTCAATGGTGGAGCCAGGGGGTTGTCAATGGTGAAACCAGGGGTGATCGATGGTGGAGTCAGGGATGGTCAGTGGTAGAGCCAGTTGGTTGTCAACGGTGAAACCAGGGGTGATCAATGGTGAAGTCAGGGTGGTCAATGGTGGAGCCAGGGGATTGTCAATGGTGAAACCAGTGGTGGTCAATGGTTGAGCCAAGGGGTTGTCATGGGTGAAACCAGGGGTGATCAATGGTGGAGTCAGGGGTGGTCAATGGTGGGACCAGTGGGGTGGTCAATGGTCAAGCCAGGGGTGGTCAATGGTCAAGTCAGGGGTGGTCAATGGTTGCACCAGCATTAGTCAATTGGGGCGCTGATGCTGCAGCTACACATCAAAATGGAAATATGTACCTGCCTTATGTTTTAGGTTATCGGGCTTGCAACATTCAAGGACGGAGAGTATTTCTAATTCGCATTTTTTGCTCTGAGATGGGGGACAATAAAAGCCCAAAAAAATTATTACTCTTACCAGAGAGTATGGTTGGCACTAGGATAGAGGTTGATGCGATCACTGGTCATCTGTTGACTGAGGGACAGGATCAGGGCTGTAAAATACACTGCACAAACAGTAAACCTGTTCATCATCATCAGCATTTCCTTCATCATCATAATCATCATTTCCTTCATGCTTTTATCCTGCTTGACTCACAAAACGAAGCCACAGCTACAGGGTCCAGAGTTAGGAAGCCTCTGAGGGCCAGTGAGGTCTTAGCCAGGTTCACTCTGCAGGCGACACCCAACTCCTTATTTATTGCATATCTCTTTATGATTCTTAGCTCTAATACTTATTTCAACTTTGTGCAGTATAGGATTAATAACTCAGACATGATAGTCATACCTGTCGAATGCAGACACAGTGCTGATGGCCAGCAGCAGGTAGAGCAGAGACTGAGCTGGGTAGGCCAGAGGATAGTACTGCTGCAGCAGGTTGGGCAGCGTCGTCATCTCTTCACCCGCCAAC
The DNA here is from genome assembly GCA_038048925.1 of Garcialebias charrua. Taxonomy (NCBI): domain Eukaryota; kingdom Metazoa; phylum Chordata; class Actinopteri; order Cyprinodontiformes; family Rivulidae; genus Garcialebias; species Garcialebias charrua. Next base: position 42,518 of record JBBPBX010013043.1, read on the forward strand.
ACATACACAACAGTAATATTCCACACCGCATAACCAGAAAGGAATCCATGAGAAAAGAGACCAATCACTCTGCAAGAGAAAAACACAAAACTGGCTTTTACTTCCAGATGTCTTCACTTGTAAAAAGTAGAGTGAAAGCTGACAGTGAGCTCTTTTCGTTTGAAACTGTTTGATTTATCAATGAGATTTGCAGTTGTAACCAGTGGGTATTTTATTTAGATTTCCCCACAAGGTAGGTGTATGCTAGAAGGGCACCTGGCTAGTCTAGGGAAGAGAAGGGAAGTCTGATATTGTCATCATTATATGTTCCCATACAATATCAACATTAGTTCTCTGCATTTAGCCATTACACGTGAGATACACCCAGGTGGAGCAGTGGGCAGCTATGTAAGTGCCCGGGGAGCAATTAGAGATTAGTTGTCTTGCTCCGTGACACCACTACATGTGGGAATGGCTGGGGATCAAACCTGGGACATTCTGGTCCCAAGTTGGCTGTCCTACTTGTACACCTTGATGTTGGTGATGCTGATCTTTATAAAGATTAACTTTGTTAAACAAAAGGAAGCTCTCATAATCCTCTATTTGCTGGCTGTTCAGGTTGTAGCTGAGAATGATGCATTTAGCTCAGGGGAGGGGAAGATTATGATAACATTAAGGCTCCAGTATACTCGGGCATCAGTCAGTCCGTAGAGGTCCGCGCGTACCGGATTAGAATCCAAGTGGATGCCCGCAAAGCATGTCCGTGCAAAGCTCAATTTTTACAACTATACTCGTGTACTCGGTGTTGCACAATAAACTGCCCAGCGATGGACTGTTTTGTATGAAATCAAAAAAGGTGTTCAATACAGGATCAACTGGACTTTATTTGTTGCAGAAAACGTTTCGACTTCTGTCCAGAAGTCTTTTTCAATTCTGAATTCCATTCAGAATTGAAAAAGACTTCTGGACAGAAGTCGAAACGTTTTCTGCAACAAATAAAGTCCAGTTGATCCTGTATTGAACGCCTTTTTTGATTTCATCATGTCCTGGACGACTGAGAATCTTCATCAGCATACTGTTTTGTATGCAATACCAATGTATAAAATTCCCCTTCTTCATCTGTGATCTGGTTTAATGGCCTTTTCTTTTGTTTTAGTTTTGTTTCCAAGAGGCAAGTGATCTCTTCCTTCTCCTCCATTGAGGCATGACTGAAATGATGAGAAATGAAGGAATTTGTCATGAGTGAATTAAAATCAGGTCCAACGTGGCTGCAGGAGGGTCTGGAGTTTTCCTGGTAGGCTGGTCTGATGTGTGGGTTGCAGGGCCAGCGCTCTCTGTTATATATATATATATATATAATATATATATATATATATATATATA